>JABUQX010015279.1:12500-27883 GCA_015478945.1 Trachelipus rathkii
GGGTCGTCTCGGCCTCTAGTGGACCGACGGGGGGAACTTCGTCCCCCCCTCTGTCCCCATCGGCTTCGAGCCCCCTAATGGAAATATATTCCCTTGAACTTCATTTTTAGGGGGCTCGAGCCGATGGGGACAGAGGAGGGGGACGAAACGATCTTTAACATATTAATAAGCTTTATACGTGATTTCCAAATATGTAATTTGTTTTTCTGTAAGTGTCGTATTTTCGAGTTTTTTTGTTTGTTTTTTTTACCATCTTTATTAAATATGTCTTTATACGCTGATCCCAAATATGCAATTTGTTTCTGTTAAGTGTTCATACATTTCGAAGATAATTTCCTGGCCCTTTCTGGAATATGCCCTTAAATAAAAAATAAATGTATTAAACTGGATAAAGTTTAATAAAGTACCAAAATCGTACAAAATTTTTTTTGTTATCGCTTTCCTTATCCTCTTGGCTCTCCATCATCTCTCATTCGGGCGGAGCGGGAGGAGAGCGCGGAGAGGGATGACGCAGAGAGGAAGAGAGATGCGAGAGAGACATGAATCAGTACATCGGGAGATGCGAATCGTCTACAATGCAGATGAACGTAGCAGAGTCAGAGATAGGACGTACGAGACTCACGTGCAGAGAGACAGATGCGTATCGTACGAGATACCGTATGCATCTACTGACGTGCGAGTACTATCGAGGTCTCTCATCAGAGATGCTCTAGCTCAATGCCCCTAACTGCGTCTCTTATCATACTCGGACGCTCTGCGATCAATACTCACACTGTATAAAACTACATTCTTTCTCTTCGTCGTTACACTGCATTTCTTTCTATATACTATTATTATTATATATATATATAATTATAATAAACTTTATATATATCAATATCTCACTTACTCAGATTTATATTATTATATATAAATAACTATATATATTATTATTTATGTTTTTAATAAATTTACATATTTATATTAATATAAAAGGGTCAGATAAAGTATTAATAATATCTATGAGCGAACATAATATTGACTATCTTTAACAGGAGAACATATCACACATTTGGATATTAGTAGATTCGCTTCTATGCGATTTAATGAAATATAATTGAACTTTTCATTCTGGTGTGTTAGACCTAATGTTCTTTTACCCCTCATCATTAAGCAGAATCTTGTAACATTCGTATACCACGCATTATTCACTCTATATTTTGGCTCAATGAGCTTCACGAGTTAAACCCGTGCTCTTGATGCATACATCCATGACATGAGATTCTTCGAGTTTATCATCTATTATAGATCTACTACCACTATATAGATAGCTCGACGCTCACCTCCCCATATTTCAACAGTAAACCAGCTACTCTTCTATATACTAATCATATTCGGGTTGAGTAATCAGAAAAAGAACAGCTGGGGCGTAAGGTGTGGGGGACGTCTCATCCATAGTCCGTACTACCTCGACTAGCCGCAGCGTGACCTGAGCTCACCTTAGTGATTTACTCACTGTACAGTATCCTCCCCCTGGATTCGTTACGTTATTCACCCATACCCATACCCTTTGCCCTACTCGCTTTACTTAACTAACCTAGCTTCCTACCATCTGTTATTTATATATCTTATATTCCGTGTGTCCTTATTTTTTATATTTTTATTTTATTTTTTTTTATTTATTATTTATTAATTTTTTATATTTATACCCATTCCGGTATAACATTCCGCTTATATAATACGAGTTTTTGGTTACATCAGAGTAGATAAAGATATTATTTTATGAGTCTATTGTCTCACACACACGTATAAGTCGTCAACAATATGGGTGAAAATATACTCTCATTTAAAACTATTTCAGTTAGGTTTTTTCTCACAATGGTGCGTACTAATAGAGAGCATGCTCTCATGAGATTAAAATAATACGTATTATTTATGATGAAAGGTGTAATAATTAATTTATGAATGCAATATATCAAAACTCATAATAACACTCGTGATTCATCATAAAATATGAACTTTACTTTTTGTTTACTTTCTGTAGCTTCAAATTGACACTGTACTTACATTTGCCCAATTCACATCTTATTTTCAATTCCTTAGGCTCTTATATACTAGTTCTTATTCATCACTTATAATATTTCTCTCATACTATTATATTTCACCCCACGAGCTACGTCTATATGAGTACTCCACTCATCTCACCCGAAACCGCGACTTATTATACTATTGGTATCTACACTCTACTTATGTACACTTTATTTTACTTTATTCACTCACTATTTCTCACATCCACTGTATATATTTTTATTGACTCGAGGTGGATCTTACCTCCAGTCTTTCCTCATGCTACCCTATTTTCATATACGATATGGTCACTATGACATTTTTTAATGAGCTCACTATTAGCTATGTTATGCCTTAGAAGAACTGCAGGTCTACAGTAAACACAATTATAATATCTTGGAATTCATATCCGAAATTATTCTAAGGTATGGATTTAACTTATTTTATTTTTTTTTGAAGTAATATCGAAGGGATACCTAAGGTTTAAGATGGAAAGACTTTTAATAACTGCGAAAGTGGCAAGGTATCGGGTCTCTCTGGCCTCTTTTCCGAGTGGACGATCAGGAGGGGACTAATCCCCCTCCTCCGGGGATGGTCTCCTGGAACCGTTCCCGCTCTTGGTTACTTTGGGTCGTCGCTGGGGGTTTCCTCCGAACCATTACCCAATCCGGGTAAGAACACATCCCGCCTCCTCTGATCCCCCGTCGGCTCGAAGCCTCACTAAAAATAAAACTATAAAATTTTCCAAAAAAAACAAAATTATTTTCAGCCATATAGTTAGGGGGCTTCGAGCGCGACGGTGGGGACAGTAGGGTGGGACGTTTTCATACACCCGGAGGGGTTATGGTCCGGAGAACCTTTTCCCGCGACACTCCCAAATTACCAGAGCGGGGTCCGGAGACCATCCCCGGAGGGGGGGATAATAGTCCTCCCGTCGTCCTCACCGAGGAGTTGGCCGAGAGACCCCGATACTCCTGCCATCTTATTTCAGCGGTTTCTTCCCATAGCGTATTTCTTACCTTTTAAGTTAAAACAAAAATAAAATTACTCTTCAATAAAATAAAATAAAAAAAAAGTTAAATCCCATCCTTAGAATTATCGGCTGATACTTTCCAAATATATATTTCTGTTTTTACTTGACTTACGGACCAGGTCCGGGTTCTCTTCGCTTACGCGATACTCCGTGGAGATTTGAAGGAGACAACTTGAGCTCACTTCTTTATTAGGGTGTGACACGTATCCTGGTAATATACATCATTGCACTAACTTATTTATCATTAGTGAGCATCCATGGTTCCGTACACGCCTAACAGTTTACCCTCGCTTTCCCATCCTCACGTAGGTATAGCACATTTCGTGCCCTCACATTTCAAGTTCAGACTCAGCATCTTATCTTATCCTATTCGTCATTTATCATACACTCGTATCTGTCACCTGACGCTTTATACCTACACGTAAGTAGATCTTGTAGCTTCTATAATGACGTAATAACGAATATTATCTATAACTCACCTCATATGTGAGTACCACATAGAGTAATCTATACTGGACTCGCCCGTGAGGGTATATTTTGTTTCAGCTACCATGTATTGACTACCCTCTCTTATATAGCGCCCATTATTTCCACTATTATCACGCAACTTCTGGAATGAATAAGTGTCACTGATTTCATTACTTTTTCGCGCCATTATGATTTTATAGCTTAACTTATTAAGCATCCCATAACTATATAAATACTTGCAAACTAGTAATTGAATATTTTTAAGAAGCCCTTTCCGCTTTTCTACTTTTGCGATTTTGTGAGATATTATTTTCCTTTTCTATTATTTTTTTAAGAAAGGTTTTGTATCTATCTATTCGATACTAGTCTCTTATATTGTACTATAGAGTGTGAGACAATCTTTCCCGTTTAACAATTATACCCTTTTCGACTGCAATTTTGTCCTACCAGACATTTTGTTATTTTTTCAATTCCCAACTCTTTGCTTACTATAGCCTCACTCTTTTTACTTCACTTTATTCATCCACTTTTCTAGAGAAGTTCTTACTACCCTGAGTTAAAACCAAGAAATAAGATTTTTCTATGAGATCATTTCAATTTCTTCTTCTCTTGAGTCAAAAAAACCATTTAGAACCTAGCAGATCGATTAGAGATTAACGCTTCCCTCTTACTTCAGTTCGCGTCCTTGGGTATGCGGTCACATTATTCTCATTATCCACCTGCACTGATAATGAAATGAACTCTAACCTCATCTTCTATAGATGAAGCGATCGGATTATTATACGATATAATATAACTTATATTTTATAATTGATAGTTAGAAAATTATTAAAAAATAAAATAATTACTTACTTCTTTATTTATATATAGGTCCACATTAATTAATACTAAATAATACTTTTACAGAATTATAATTAATAATCCAATTCACTAATAAGATGTAATATTTAATAGGGATTATACCATAAATATTATACCAAATATACTTATAATTAATTATTAGTAAGAGATAATGGAGAGCATACAGTATTAACAATTAAAGGAAATTTACTACACAGATCATAATATTTATTATATATAATATTAATAATAAAATAGTTATATATTATTACTTATATATAATAAGTTATATTATTTAAAAAGAAATAATATCAATCAGAACTGAACACCGTCGCTTGATTGAATCGGAAAAAAATTTGAAAAACTGGAATAAACGCATTCAAAACAAAATTGAAATATCAAAAAGCTTTTTTAACAACTATAAAAAGAGATTATATATATATTATATATATATAATATATATTATAATATATAATATATAATATATATATATATATATATATTATTATTTATATGTATATTATATATGTGTGGATACACATATAGTTATATATTATATTATTATCCGGTACTACCTTGATGCTTTATAATAAATACTAACGCATTAAAATATTAAGCTATTTTAGAAATATATATTTATAAGTAAAATTAATAAACATTTAGGAAAACTTGTACTCATATATAATTAAAGAAAAATTAGTTTAAAATTTATATAATTATTATAACTATTTTTTTATTTCTTGCCTTTATTTCAATGAAAATTTACTTCTTTTTCAAAAAGTTTAGTTTTCAAAAAAAATTTTTTGGTTTTTGTTTTTGAGCAATAACAATGTACTCATGTTTAAAAACGAAGCATTCAAAGAGGCAGGTTCACGAAACAATGTTAAATATTTTTACGAAGTCTTTATAGTAACGGATATATAATCACATTGGTTAACTATTGAATAAACAAAAGAGATAATGCTTATAGAGGGATCGTAAGGGGTGGCCATACATAAAGGTCCTTTCTAATACTCCACTTACCTTACTTGTTTAGTTTGTTTGGATTACCTTTCCTTTTGATTATCCTTTCGCGAAAGTTTCAAAACCTTTAATATTAAAAACCTGTCCATTTTTATATTGCTATCGCAGTCAATGTGGATTTATATTTTTGTTTTTAACACGGACGAAGATTCAAAGGTTACAAAAGGATCCTCTCCAAAGACCTTTCTTAATTTATTTTTTCTAATATTAACCATTTTCACGTGACAAAAAGAAAATATATTCACCGAAGCAGAAAGAATTATAAGTTCAAATAAGATGTTGCTTCTAAGTCTGTAAATTGATGAGATATATATTATTTTTTTATTATTATTATTTTATATATATTTTTTTGGCTAGTTATATATATTTAATATTTTTATACTATTATGTTTTTTAATTTTATTATATAATTATATATGTTATTTATAATATATATATTATACTTTATTATATTATATTTATTATATTTTAATTATTATATATTTTTTGTTCCTATGTATTATTTATATATTTTTATAGTTGATTATTTCTTTTAATTATTATTACATATTATTATTTATTTTTATTTTATAGTAGTTTATTGTTTATTGTTTGTATTCTTATTATTATTATATATAATATATTTGTTATATTCTTATATTATATTATTATAGTTATTTTATAATAAATGAGTATATTATATTATATAGTATATTTATTTATTAATTAGTATTTAAGGGTCTAACTTACTATGGGGTTATTTGTTCATATTCTGCTAATTACTGATTTAACTATTAGAGTACCTTTTTATCATGGGTGGACTATTATTCTGTATGTTGACTCCTGAATTTTTATGCGGGAAAATGGTAATACTGTTTGCAAGGATAAGAAAATTATCTACAGTTGAGCTATGTGTGTTTTGTAAAAATAATAAGAGACACAGATTATAATAATCCCTTCACTTTCTTTAAACATTTAACTAGTGAGTATTGCTAGAAAGTGAGAGCTTGTCAAAAGACTTTGAAACCTTGAACTCATCATTTATTAGTTTTAGTAATGCTTTTCCGTTTGCAGGAGTTGGTTTTATAGCTTGTATTTATTATTATTATCTATTCATTTAATATCTTCATTTTAATATAATTATTATATATGAGTTTATAATTATTTCATTATTACATTTATCTATTATTATTATTATTATTATTATTTATTTATTATTATGTGAGTTATTTAATTATTAATTTATTATTCTTACTTAGTTTCATTTATTATTATTATTTATTTTATTGATAATTTATTATAAATTATTTGTTTTATCACTACACTTTTATTATTTTGTATCTTATTTATCAATAAGGGTACTACTAGGGTCCACACTCATAAGATGGGATACGTAAATAAGTGCTGGTTACCTTGATTTTAATTTAAACATATCAACTCGAATGAGTGTGAGCGTGTGGAAAAAGTATGTGCAACCACTCGCACAAAAATACTTCGTGAGTACACGGTTGAGATGGTAAAGGAGAGTGCATCGGACAACTATACGAGTGATATCAAGCGCAGCTAGTGAGTAAAACTAGCGATATATATGTTATAGTTTTGTGCGTAGTGTCCAACATTTTGCAGCAATAAAACTCCTCGCCATGCTCGTTTATCTACTCTACCCTTATTGTAAGAACGATGCACTGTATTGTTGCTTCCATCACACCACAGCTACACCCGCCCTGACCTCCTCAAGTTAGACCTTCGCTCTTGGTCGCAGCTCTACTTTGCGTCGAGTGAGCGCCTAGCGAATAGTGCGAGATCACATATTAATACATACGTTATTTTGATGCAAAAATCGACTGTATCACTCCTTTCTGTCACTTCGTCTTATTAGCCACCCACCGTACAATGGCATCTTCTTGCTCGACTGTAGCTAGCTTTAATGACTCTAGGTCTGACCTTTTTATTTGTGAGGAGAAACACTACAAAATCATACACAGATTTCGATAGAACCTATTTGAAGTTTATCCTCGTAATTTAATCAGGAGACGGAGAGAGCTACTTATACTCATTTTACTCTCCTTGAACATAATCATGAATTTCCTTCATTTTTGCCACGTCTATACTTCTTCTAATGACAATCATCGTCCTTCTACATTCATACCTTGACTCACTACTACATCTCTAATATTATCCACACACTTGTTGATGTGGGGATTTTCATTATAATACCGTTTCATCTCGAGCAAAAGCCGATTCTTACGTTCTGAATACTACGTCGGGCAGTGGTGTTTTTTATTCTAGTGCTTCTGAAGGTGGAAAGAGTACACTCCCAGCTCACTTGAATGAAATGTGAGTATTCTGTAGCCACCCATCACTCTTTATTTCAAATAATGTACATATTGTGTCTTACCTGGATTGATAGATAATAATCGATAGGTTTTGCTGTAATGTCAACGTGGGACCTATAAGTATCACAGCATTTAACATATGATCGAGAAAAATATAATTTCCATAAACTATAATGATACAACCTCAAGTGCTACTGTGCCAACGGCAGCAATTGTTGTGCTGTGGTGGTGCACACACAATTCTAGTATAAGTTTTAAATGATGGAAAATCACATAGCGTATTCGATAAAAATCACATAGTTTACTAGATAAGAAACAATGTCTAGGCTGGCTCACAATTAACTCTAAATAAAACTGTAGTGTGAACTAATAATAATATTTAGTTATAATATATAAAATATATGAATTACAATAATTTCACTAACTCTGAACATCCTCTTGTTATAGTTGCGAAAGTTGTATTATTCATTTCTTCTATCTCATTTTAATATTCGCTTTGTGACTACTCCTTAAGCCTACGTCATTCCGAGAGCAGAGACTTAGCGTGTACCACTTTCTTAAATACTATATACCAAAGCTATGAAACCAACACTTCATAATTTTACTAGTGTTCGACTGCATAGTAAAATCATTCGCCATGTTACACTATCCACGTTATAAACTTCTCTAAAACGCTGCATACATATACTTCATATTAAGAGTGATTACTAATTTATTATTAGCCATTAATGGTCATTTTATTATTATTATCTGAAATTATGAATTTTAAATACATTATTGTGCATTCATTATTCCTCTATTTATTATTATTTATTTATTATTATTAGTGTGATTATTTTATTACTAATAACTTATTACTATTCATTTATTATCATTATTATTATATATTACTTATTTATTATTTATTAATTATTGAGTTACTATATTTTATTTATTTCATTTAATATATTTATATATTCATCATTTCAATTATTATTATTTATTGAGATTATTTTTAATTATTATTATCTATTATTAATTAAATATTCAATTTTTAGACACTATATTTATTATTATTATCTATTGATTAATATTTATTTATGTCATTATCCGAAATTACGTTATAAATCATTGGATGTTATGTATTATTGATGTATTAAGTTAATATACTGTGTTATTGCTCCATCTTTTCTCACTATAATTCACAATTATAATATTATTATTTAAGTTATTAATCAATTAAATTAGTTAACATAGCTTAAATAACACTCTATTAATTAGTTATATAGATAATTAAGTTCACATTTACTAGGTAATTAATTTTAAATATATACTATCTGATCGTCAAAGTTTATAGAAATATTATGTATGTGATACATGTGAGCTAATACATACTATCTTCCTTGCGTATTGAAGAAATTGTAATGTAAAATGTATTATATTTAATTTTCATCTCAGCTCTAGTTGTTATTTTAATCATTTGTGAATTTACTTTTTATTGAATACTCAGATAAATGAAGTTAAATTCATTTCCATAAGTGACAAAATTATAATAACCTATTTTATTTATTATAATATAATATATTATACTATTATTCATTAATTATTATTAAATATTGTTATTATGATAATGATTTTATTAATTGTTTATTAAAACTACTTATTATTTCTTACTATTACTTATTTAATTAGTTATTAAAATATATAAAGTATTCAAGGGTTCGGGTAACCATAAGGAACATCACAACATCCTGTGTAGTTTGCACACATGGTGTAGAATGATGTACCCCCTTTACACGATTACCAAGGCTGAAACACAGTAATTTTAGATTTATTATTATACATATAAACCAAATGTTGTAAAAATTATCACTTGCGACATACGTATGTATATGACTAATACAACACTCGTATTGTAACGTAATGCAACTAATGAAACAACATTGGTTAATACTTTGTTCGATGTACAATGAAACGAGTGAGAGAGTGAAAATTATATTGAGAAATGGCTTGATGTATGCTTAATACTAATCTATATTTAAGTGAGTATTATTTAATTTATTAGTTATGCTATTATTGAAAAAACCTATTATTAACTCAGCTCGAATATGATTGGAATAAGGAAGTATGGTTGATATATGAAATATTGAAATGTTCAAAGCATGAATCTGTAGTAATTAAGAATTCGTAAAAACTTGGTTGCAAAAAAAGAAATAAGTTAGCCTATTAGTCTAAATATTTGATTATAATTTATATACAATAGATATTATTATTAAACTAATATTAATTTAATTATATATTTAATACAGATACATATATTAATATTTTATTAATATATTAAGTTTAATTATTTATTATCTTATTATAATATTAAATATTATTTATCATTAAAAAAAATCATTTAAATATTAATTTCATTATGTAATTAATTTTTATTAATTAATTAGTTATAGTATATAATTATATATATATTTAATTATTATATTATAGTATTATTTATTATTATATAATTATATTTAATATTATTTTGAAATGTAAAAGGAGTTTGTTTTGGTATTTTCTAAAAATATTTTATGTTCTTAATATTTTTCTTCACATCTTCTCAATATTCATCTGGGGTATTCTTTAGTTACTCTTTTTATATTTATTTTTTCGCAATTGACTCTTCGTATCTGTACGTTTATAGATGCCTACATAATTGAAAACATGCTACTAGCTAGTTGTTTCGGTGATTGAATGTATTCTCGCACTTTCGTTAAAATCTTTCTTGAAAAGTATATTGTTTAATGTACTAATTTGGACTTTTTCAACTCTGATTTTTACAATAATAAAAGAATTTCAGAAATAGTTTTGGAAAGAAAATTTTTTTTCAATATTAATTGAAATTTGTTATTTCGATACTATAATCAAACCTTTTAGAATAGTCTATTGGTTAAAGGGTTGAATATTATATATATTTATTTTAATTATAATTCTTAAAATTAATTATATTATACTAATAAAGGTTTCTCAATTATCTCACCATCTATATTATCTGTGAGAACATCCCTACGAATATAGAGTTATTATTATAGTGTTAACTAAATTATTTTTGTGTGGTTGGTGTTTTGTGATACATATCTTAATTCTTGGATAAAGTGAGTTCTAACAAAATAATTTTTTAATTAAATCTCACGCCATAATAGAGGGCTCCGAGACACCGACGGGAACCGGGTCCCAGCCACTCACTCACTCTGGGAGGCCGTAGAAGAGCGCACCAAATACCAGTAACTCATACATATATGAGTACTTGTATTACAACCAATAATAGGAGTATTAATCCTCTTACGTAAATAAGAAGAGAACATATATAATTTATATTACTTATCCTTAACACAAACATGTAATATGAAGTAATAATACTTATTATACAATAGCTAAGCTTGAATGAAAACGAGAATTTTGTGGGTATGGAATAAACCTTAAAATAGGGTAAAGAAGTTTGTTGGTAAGGTGTCCAGAAAGACCGACCACACACTTAACCTACCATAGTAAATTAATTATGAATAAAAGTTAATATATATATTAAATAAATTATCATAATATATTCAGTATAGTTAATTTATATACTACTTGAGTAACGGCTGTCTTCAAATCAACTCACATATTCACTGAATGAAGTAGAGTCATGTACTTCTAACTCACAGTAATTATGTATCCTATTACTACTATAATTACACGTATTATACATAGATGAATGATATATGGAGATTACATTTGGCAGATTAAAATATGGTGACAGTTGTTTAGGACTGACTTATATACAAATGTATGAATTCTTGAGAAGTCTTATAAAATATAAAAAGTCTTATACTTTTTATTCTTTTGATAGTTATCAATAGAAAAAATACACTAAATTACTTTTTAGAAACATGATTTATTTATTCATCTATAAATTTATTCATTCATCTATATATTTATTCATTCATTTAATAAATAAATGAAGCAATATAATATCAGCTCGAAACAGAGAAGTGAGGCTTGCCTCTGTTATTGATATCTTCTTTTCTCGTCTTCATTCTTTGAAAGATCATTTTGTTTATCTTATAAAACGAACTTAGGAGAGAAAAGATGTTCAGAGTCACCTTCACAGCATCTTCATTCCACCACAATTGGTTATTTTTGTTAATAGATGCCGTTCTTCCTTGTACGGAGTGTGTATCACACATCTGGCGTTGTTCTGCTAGCACACAACTCATAGGGAAAGATGGGGGGTCTACCACACAATTCATAGGGAAGATGGGGGTCTACCACACAACTCATAGGGTCAAATGGGGGTCTATGATTAATCGCCTTATCAGCTCTTCTACACACATCGACGCTTTCCAATTTCATTTCCTATATTATATCGTTATTAAAACGCACAATGTTCTTCTGAATTCTGTAGTCGCAAACTCTCTCCTTTGAGGAGAGTTCGTGTGATTCTTATTTTCCAAACACTTACTCCATCTCTCTGACCACAGATTTAACCGCAATGCTCATTCTTAAATATACTCTATTGGTAAAGTATTCAGCACTTTTCCCCCTCTTTAATCTTTCCCAACTTAACTTAACTTAACTTAACTTAACGCCGCTGCAGCAGAGTTAGCGAGCGTGATGACAGTAGCTGCCTCATTAGTAGCAGCAGTAGCAGCCGAAACTCTATCCAAACCACCGTTTCGTAGAGGGATGAGAAAACGACTGTTACTGCTGATTTTGCTAAACTAGTACTAAATTGTACGACAGTTTTGACATTCAGCTGCTAACGCCTGCCGAGAAGACGAAACCCCTCACACATAAAGAACTACTATGATTCCTTCCGCAGTTCACCTACGGAAACGCTTTGTGTTAACGACTTTTACTTAACCTTCTTAAATAATCATAAGTTCGGACATGCCTTCGAGTCAGCCTATGGGTGCCGCCGATCGCCCCGCCGAAGCGGAGTTTGGTGTAACCTATAGTAAGAAACGACGGCTACCCTTACGTAGGAGGCGCAGTTCCGATGCCCTCACGGAATCATTCAAATACTCGTGATAGAACGACGGGCCGGATGTTGAATGAAAGGGCAGAAAATAGTTTGTCAATTCAGCAGCCTTGATGTCAAGTTTCACATACTGGATAATTATCCTCTCGTGTATGGAACACACAATCCCCGCAATCCCAATCGAGTAGGGGTTTTCAAATCGAGGTTACCCGCATCCTTCGAGGGGGAAAGCACGTTGATACCCATCAATTGTAGCGCGCTCAGTGCTGCCCAGTAGACATCTTAGGGCATGCACCAGGACCTGTTATTAGCTAGTACTTTGTTCTCTGTCGAAGTCTAGACGCGACGAGCACGAGCCCTCTATGATAGACAGAAGAATATTAACGAACGGAACGCCCCTCGCTGACATGCCCGACGAACCACGAAGACAGGAGGGGATCACAGTAAGGAAACCGCTTGCAGACTTATGCTGAACCCCCAATAAGCGAGAATGTACATCTATGCGCCACATTTACTAGTACTTTGTACTATTACCCACACCCGAATATAAGGCGTAGGTTCAGAAGACTGAGAAGCGTGGACGGAAGGTTAAGCTACGATACGCGCAGGCAACCCCACGAGGGAGGCTGTTCGCGCGGCACGTAACTCCCATCCTTATCAATCATCAGCTTCGCATTGGAAGAAGTGCAAATGCAGCATCGTCAGCAGCTTTGATACACCGCACTACAAGCTTAATGAAGGCCCGGTGACCCCGCCGCTGTCACCCCACGGGTCGGAAAACCCCAATTCATCGGGAGTCGATCCGCGACTAGTTGAGCAAGGTAGAGTCTCGTTAGTTATCGAGAATCAACCAGACAAAACTCGCCTTTCACAACTAAGAGACGGCCATGCACGCACCAACTCACCGAAATAAAGAAGAGCTCTGCAATCTGTCAATATTTCCTTCCAGTGTCCGGCCCCCTGGGGGGGGGGTTTGAATTTTCCCAGTGTTGAGTCAATAAGCCGCAGGCTCCACTGCCTGTTTGGTGCCGCTTCCGTCAATATCCTTTAAGTTCAGCTTGCACCATACAACCCGCCCGGACCCTCAAAAACTTTGGTGTTTCCCTGGGGCTTCCGTCGAGTCGTGGGAATGACGCCGACGGATCGCTAGTTGGCATAGTTTATGTTAAAACTAGGGCGGTATCTGATCGCCTTCGATCCTCTAACTTTCAGTCTTAGATTAATGAAGAACATTCTTGGCAAAGTGTTTCGCAGTAGGTAGTTCTTGCGCGGTCACAAGAATTTCGATCCATCTGCCCCCAATACTAATGCCCGTCTGTCCCCTTTATCAATAACCTCGGTTCCGAAAAACCGGGCTGAAAAAGGCGGGACCGAGGTCCTGTTCCATCATTCCATGCGCTACCATTCGGCCGTAAATATTTTAGCCCGCTCTGAGCACTCTAATTTTTTCAAAGTGAACTTGTCGGCCACGCGGGAGCTATCTTCGAGTGAAGCACCCCGCGAGATAACCGACGACTGTTCTATAACACGGAGCTGCAGGGATCACACCGGGTACGCTGACCGCCACGAAAGACAAATGCGACATAACATCCGAAGGGCCATTAAACTTCCCGTTTTTCATCGTTCCCTACGACGCGGAACCAGAGGAAACTACCGTTGTACACGGAATTAGGCGCAGGGGCAAAACCGAAAAATAGAGGACAGCAACAGCAGCATTTACCCGAACAGCCGGGGCGAACCCGCCGCAGAGGCGCCTCCTCCGAAGAAACGACGAAGAGCGCGTAGTGCCCTGTAATCGCCAACAAGCACGGTGCTGGTGAGGCCGGTAGAGATAACCTACGTTAATTTTTGCAAACCCCTTTCATCTTTTGTGGCACCCGTATCTATTAGACGTGCGCATGCAGCGGAGGACATAAATACAACGATAGTATGTATGCGGACTGCGAACCGACCCCTTTTAGAGAAGCCGGAGAAACAACTCACCATAACAGCACGCGAAGTCGCGTCCACCCGAACCATCACCCGCCGCTGTCATCGCTACTTTTGCGTTGGTGTCGCACCCGAGCAGCTCGAACACACTCCCCCCTCCAATCTACAAAAAGAATATGACGGCGTAAGCGAATCGGTTTGGTTGTACGGAAGCGCTCAAGAAGAACTCGGGAGGACGAGCGAGACATCGAGCGACTGAATGAGAGGTTACAGGAGCGGCGAATGCCGTTCCGTTGCTGCGGATTGCATAACCCGAAACTCTATCCAGGGAAAGGATAGAGAGAAATATAAACCCGCTCTCGAAATAATGCCACGCTGACGAGCTAACAGCGCCACGGATTCGCTTCATGGGAAGCCGAAGGATTCCTCTTAACGTCTCGACCCATCGCTAAATCTCCGGCTTGCCTCACAGCGACACACAGAAAAACACCAACGCCGGTCGAGATGGCCCATGCGAGAGAGACGCGTACGAAGAGCGCTGTCGCCGGGAAAGAGGTTGTTGGACTGCGCCCTAAAACAATCGGGCGGTAGCATTCAACAAAATACTGAAGAAAAGCGTACACTACGAAACGGCCCTTGCCGAGGACAATACTATTATAATAATAGAATAGGGAAGAAACCACTTTCGGGACGGATAAAAAATTAGGATATATATATATTGGAAGACGTAGTTAAGTATAAAGAGATT
>JABUQX010015280.1:0-49483 GCA_015478945.1 Trachelipus rathkii
CGATTCGAATTAGGTAAGCTACATGGGGGCTAAACAAGATCCAGTAGGATAGGTCGTACTTGTGGGCTATTAAGTTTAGTTAGGATAAAGTGTGGTTATATAGACACAGATTTAATATACATATATATACCATAGAAGTGACGACACTCAATTCTTTCGTTGGTTGCGAATCTTAACTAATTTTACCCTGTCCGACGTCTTTTTACGCGAAAAACCATTACTTTATGTAAGGTTATAAAATTATATATATATATATATTAATATAGTAATATATATATATATAGTCTAGGGAAATTGTGTACATATTTTATATTTTTATTTATATATATATAATAGTAGTATCCGCAGCAGTGGTCATTAATTAGCTGTATCTCTTCTTTGATTACTTAAGTAGCTTTATATTTAATATGGAATAAAATATTTAGTAAGTTTTTACTATATACAATAAATAAATTCTTCTTTGGCCATATGGATAACCACAAGCGACGATGTGCGGAAGGATCGAAATTATATGGTGTGAGATAGCTTTGTCTGCAACGACGACCAGATGAATGGAATCTGTACAGTCTTATGTAGGCATATTTGCCAGCATAATATATACGTATATATATATATATCATAATATATAAAACTGATAATATTATATATATATATACTAACAGAAAATTATGTAGTAAGCTCAATTTAAAATCATTAATTATAATAGTCTATATAATATATATATAATATATATATATAATATATTATATATAAGCGATATATATAGTACTATTTATATAATATAAGTGCATATATTATGAAGACACATAAAATGAATATATATATACTATATATATAGTATAACTATAATAGGCTATCATTAGTATATGACCTAATATATATAAATAATAATGAATAGTTATCATAGTTAGCTATCACTATCTACAAGGCGGTTATAGATAGGTTGATAATGATGATCGGTAGAGTGTATAATTATATAGTCGAAAGCTTATAGTATATAATAATAGGTAAGAAGCTTGTCCTTTAAAAAGGATGTTAACCGAAATATATCGAACGAACGATGTAATCGTTTTTTTCGATTATTTCAAGGCAATAGAGCGTGAGGGTTTGAATAAAAAGTTTTTTTTTTTTTTAACTAAGTCGGGACATACTTCAAGTAAATGCAAAGATGGAAAGAGTCAGTTTCTCTCGGCCTCAGCGGGGAGAAGAAGTGGGGTGACTTATCGCCCCACCCATCCTGATCTCACCGTCGGGTCTCGATAGCCACCTATTAAGAAAAAAAATAAAAAATGAAAACACAAAAAGCCTAAACACCATAAAAAAATATATACATGAAAATGAAAAGCAAAATGATCCCAATCTCTTTCTACTTCTTTACTATTTGAGTTATAGTTAACACTCACCACCATGTGCAATGCGTTAGACGATTAGTGTTAGCGAATAATTTTCGAGATATCTGTCTTTTATGTAACATCCTTTTAAATAAAGGTCCTATATATTATATATACATTATTTAATTATATATAATTATATATATGTATTTATATATATATTATTACCATAGTTATATTTAGCTATAGTAGTAGTTATGGTTTAATATAATAGGTATAGTTTATAATATAGCTTCTGACGACATGAGTTTGTAAACTATATGATAATTTATATACTGATATTATATGATATATAGTATATATATAATGGAATAAAGTTTACATTCCAAGCGGAGCTTCGTTCGTAGTGTAGATATAATTCCTGAAGCGGTGAACGTCAATAAGTCCAGACGTCCAGAATCTTCATTGGAGTCAACTTTGACTGTGACGTCAGAAGTTGCGTACCTTTACGCTTGTCGTCAGATATATATAATATATAACTATATATATAGTATAAATACTAATATAGAATACATATTAATCGTCAGATATAGGATTTATTATGCTTTAAATGTTACGATAATATAGTATAGTATATACTATAAATATATATATGAGATATAATATATATAGATATTACTATGTTTGAGCGTACTTTATAGTAGTATAATATATATATAATGTATATATATAGTAAATCAAATGTCCCAAATGGTTTTGAGATTTATACGAGTACGAATAGATTTGTTGCAATAAATGTCCCAAAAGTACTCATTTTTGGATTTTAATGTTTTTTTGGGTATATCACTACCGAATACCCACGGGTAGTCCGCCCCGATCAGGAGTCGGGGTCTCTCGTCCTCTAGGTGGACTACGGGGGGGACTAATCCCCCTCTCCGAAAGATGGCAGGAACCCCCGCTCTTTGGTGTTTGGTGTCGCGGGGTTCCCCAACCATCCTCCTCCGGGTATGAAACTCCCTCCGTCCCATTCGGCTCGAGCCCCCTAAAAAAGGGTAAATACTCCATATATACCCCCATATATAAGTATATTATATATATATATATATATAATGATATTATCTATATTATTTATATATATTACTGTATTTTTTTTTTTTGAATCTTATATACATAGTTATATATCTATATATATATATATAATATATAACATATTATTATATATTAGTATATAATGAGAGAGGTGATATATATTCTAAGATGATTACCTCAACAAGTTTGAAATTTTTGTAAGGCTTCAAATAAAATTCAATATACTGGTAAGAAATAAGAGTATACTTTTTGAGAATTTGAAGTTTTGTAAATAAGCCGATTTGCATCCTTTCAAATAAAAGTTATAATGTCTGTCTATGTTTATTAACTGCACATCAATATACAGTGTATACGATGTGTTTTGTTTCTACGGATAACTTGTTTATACTTGTAGAAAAGGCCAATAAAGGTACTTTCGTCACCTTATTTTATTATTTATTTATAGACAAAATTGATAGTTGGTATTAGTACATGTTATTTGCATGCACTCATGAAACATCATCTGCAATAAGTTATACTTCAAAACTAAAAAACAAATAATTATTTAGCATAGTGCTTTTATTAGAACTGCCATGGTTGCTAGTTTTCATATCATATAGGAATATCCCATGATATTAGCCTAGACGTTTTCCAACACCTATTGCGCACATAAACCAATTATATAATAATCCATATTATATGATTGGCGAGTAACGATTATGTGATTATTATTATATAAATTATATATATGAGTGTATTATAATATTAGAAAGATTATTATATATATAATAATAGTTTGGTTTATTTATATATATTATGTAGTGTATTTATTATTCATCTCCACATTAATAACATACTTATTATCGCTAGTGTGACGTCAGATAATACGTTCAGTTACGCAAACTTCCCATTTCAGAGTATGAACGGTTCAGCGCATTTAAAGCTATAACGTACATACGAAGCAAGGCTCCGTTTAAAACTACAGTAAAGGCCATAGTAGTTTGAGTATAGTGAGCAGTAGTATATCTATATATCTATAGGTGAATAGTAGTAGTTTTATGTAGTATATGTTATATTATTATATTATATATAGTGTATTGTCTCGAATATTAATATAGATATAATGATATAATATATATTGACTATAAGTATTAAGTTTAGTGCTATATGAGTAGTAGCTATCTATAGGCTATATTATAATCGAGGGTAGTAACCGAGGGGAGTGATATTGAACATTTAACATGTCTGCGTTATATTGATTAGCATGCTCTACATTGTTCTATACATAGTTTGCAACACGTAAATATTGGTATACCTAAAATTTTGTAACAAACACAGTTCTTTAGCGCATTTCAGACCTGCAAGTTACTTATGTACTTAAGTGTCTGTAACTGTAAGTAGCTTAACTTATATACTGGTTTTTGAAGCTATATTTGATGTACCTATAAGTATCTTGCTTGTATTATGGCTAGTAATCATCAAAAGTACTTAATACTGCCCAGGTCGTGTATGTAATATATATATTGTATAAGTTACTGGATTATATTATAGTATTTAGAATATAATTATATTATATATATGTATATTTATAAAGGAGCGTTCAAAGATGTGATAGACTATATAGTAAATATCTAGTATTTTACTATGTAGTTATTATAATTATATGCTATAGCTATAACTCTATATTTATTTATAAATATATTTTTAATATATTTTTTTTATGTTTATTTTATATTTCTTTTAATTTATTATTTTTAAGACTTTTATAATTTATAAGTTAGCGTACCTGGCTCTGTAGTTCCATTGCTTGGTGAGCCATGGTGTAGGGCTGGTGTTGTTGGGTGGGTGTTGTGTGGTGGCTTAAGGTGCTGCGTCTGGTTTGTGTATATGTACTATGAGTAGAGTATTAGCTTGATCTGTGACGTCTCGTCAGGTGGGAGGGTAGCGGGTTTTTATTTCGACTTGTAGTGTAATGTCATCACTTTGTTATATATTCTTATTTGTGGTTGTACTATTATATGGTGTTTGAGGGGCGTTGAGGTATGGTAGCTAGTAGTGATAGTGTCTTCTCGTCCAAATACGTGAGGCTCCTCTATTTAATGGGATTGTGCAAGTGTACAAAGTAACACTGAAGAGTGTTGTGCCTCTCATAGCCGATTTTGAAGATGGGAGAGAGAGGCCGAATTTCATTTCAGCATTCTCAACGATATTCTTGAGCAGCTAAAGTTAAAGAACCTAGACACATTCCGGATCGTCCTATGATCAAGTTGTATTTGAGTCACACTTCGAGCTAAGCTTTCACCAACTAGTGAGCTTGTCTCATCCTAATATACAATCCTAACTTTTCCTCTATCTAAGGTAATAATCTGACCACAACCTTATACTCTTTATAAATTTTTTTATATACTTTCCTCCACCAACGAGTCTCATTCTTCTGCTCCTATCTACGATTTTTTCTGGCACTTATTGATCGGGCCGATTGGGGCGCCTTGTCGTGCGCTTGCTACGTCTATGTACTTTATAAGTTATGGGGAATGACTGTTATTTGTCGTCTTATGGGACAGCTTCGACTTGCTGCCAATAGAGGTGGGAGCGTGTAATCGTCTGAGATGGGATGAGCAGGTTTCATTCCTGTCTTCGACTAGATCTTTACTCTTCCCTCATTAAGTTCATGTTTCGAATCGTGGCTTCGTTCTCTCTGGGCCAGTGCCGGTTGCCGGGATGGCGCTGATTCTGGGAGTGGATCGCTACATGAGCTAGTGCCGTTCGCTAACCAACTCTTCCGTAATGTATTCACTCTGCTAGAATAATCGCTGCAGGGATAACTGTTCGAGCGAGTGCAAGTGCGAGCTTTCCTCCAAAGAAGTGGCGCTAACCTCCTTGGTTCTCCTATCTGCCTTTAAATTTTCTTGGCCTCTTGCCAAAATACATTCTCTATACGTTCTGTAATATTGTCTTTTATCCTCTTATTCGCGTCGTGTATGGTTCCTGTTCTCAAGTTCTTGCCAACTGATAAAGGTCATTTGTTACTCTTTCGGGCTCGTCTATTTTTACCTCTAACTAAGGCCTCGAGATTTGGCATTTCCTCATTCCTCCTCTTTTCTCCTCTCAGGCTCCATGCCTTTGCGCTGTTGATTAACATTTCATCCGGGTGCATGGGCTCCTGAAATCTACGATAGTTGAGGAGGCGGGTGGCCCTGAAGTTACGGGCTATTGGCCTCCCGAGTTTTGTGAGAGGAGTGTGCTTTCCGTGAGCGACCCCGCCCTCTCGTTAAAGACTGATATTTCTCTTAATGGTCTCAATCTAACACTTATCTTTTCTCTTCATTGTGTGAAGCACGCACATCGTCCAATCCGATTCCCGGAAAAAAGGTGCCGCTCTGATTCCTTGCTAACTGATCGCCCTATATGCTCTTCACTTTGTGTTCTAGTCTAGAGATCTTTGAAACCCTTCTCAACTCTCATTTGCTAGGTAGATCACTCTGAATCTCTTTCACTTCTTGTCTGAGCCGCCATACGAGCTTTCGGCGTTCGAAGTCTGCTGGCGATATACATACTTTCCTATGTTACTGATTTATAGTTTTCCGCCCTTAGGAACTACGGGGAACCTTGCGGTGGTGGCGCTGACATATCCATAAGGCATTTTGACCGGCGTATGGCACGGCGTCATTCTGCTCTCCAAGCTTTCTCCTCCTTATTGGGTTTTTCCTCCTTCAACTTTGAATTACGGTATGTCTAGTTTTCTCTCCAGATTGCTCAATTGTCGGCTGCTTTTGATGGGCGATGGTGTTGTGCTTCTTCTGTTTTCTTGTAATTGGTGGTGCCTCAGGGTTCCTGTCTTATCTTCTACTTTATTCTTTACTTTTTCATTAAAGATCTCTAAACGCTGCAGCATCTACTTATATCCATCTTATCGTATGCCGATGATCTCCGATCTTCATTCTCTGTACTCATTTCAGTTCTGCTCCCTCTTTTACTTCTAGAACTGCCTCTCGTCTAACATTTCTTTCCGATTCTATTCTCGCTGATTCTGGATAAGGATTTGCCGTTGTGGGTCGCCTCAACCTTTGTGAAATGTAATTCTTTAAAAACTCCACATTCTACAAATCTCCCTCTCTAAAAGCCCCCTTCCAACTTTCTATCTCTTTCGACGGTTTTTCTCTCGTCTCTCCTGTTGACAATATATCAACATCCTTGGCCTTTATACAATTAACAAAAATAAATGTCTTGGAAACTCTCTACATCAAACACACGGTTTCTAGGCGGCCTCAAAAAATTACTGGGGTTCTGTTCTAGTACTGCGAATTTCTTTTTTTCCTCTTCTCGATGTTGCCTTTCAGCTTAAATACAAGCCTTATCCGCCCTTGTATGTGTGAGGTACTGCTTAGCTCATATTCTGGGGGGCTCTTGGTTTCACTGGCCGGCTTTTGGATATGGTCGAGTCAAAGGCCAAAAGGCTTATATGATCTGTCCCTGTTCTTTTCTCAGTTTTCCCTTGAGCCCTCCTAACTCGGATTGAGCCGCGATGTTGGTGCTTATCTCTTTTCTATAGTACCGTCAGCGGCAGTGCTCAAATGGGAACGTTGTCACTAGCGCGAGTAATCTACCAACATTTACTGCGTCCTACTGTTAGCACAAGGTGGATAGCTTGGTAGTCTGCGCATTGAGTTTTGTATGTGGATTTTTGGCATCGTCCCATGGCTAGTTAGCTACGGTGCTTCCTTCTTTCCAGCCACTTCGGTTCTGTGGAATTCTCTTCGCTCTGTCTGTGTTTCATGCTGAATCTAATTCCCGCACTTCAAAAGCCTGCGTCTGTGCTCATCTGGCATAGTTTAGGCGTTAGTTGTGTAACTTCTGAGGGCGTGCAATCACCCCCCCTTGAATATGGCATTCGCCGTGAGTGGTTGTGACAACTGTATAAATATATATTATAGATTATATACTATTATTAGTATATATAGTTTATATAGTGATGCGATAATTGATATATATAATATTAAATAGTTATATGATATTATTGATATAAGTATATAATATATAAGTTTTTGATGATATATATGTATGTGTATAGTATAGCTATATATTATATATATATTAATATATGTATTATATATGAGCTATTGTAGTTGTTGGTATTTTATATATATTTATATAATATAGTATAAATATTATTACGGAAAATTATTTTATTTAGTGCATATAGGTGAATACTAAGTATTATAATAGTGGTACATACTTATATATGTAATATAAACTATAAGTATATTGAGTAGTAACTTGAATATTAAAGTAGTATAGTTATATATATACTATTAAGGTAATATTTATTATGTTTATATATATTTATATAGTACAAAATTTTTTGTTTTATATTAAGTAGATATATTTACTAGTTATCTGTATAATATATAATATATAGTATATATAATAATATATATATATATTATAATAGCGTATATTATATAGTATATTAATTATAAATATATATTATTATTATAATATATAAATATATTAATATATCTATTAACTATTTAGTATTAATGATATATATATAAGTCATAGTTCGATTCCACTAAGAAGATGGACCTCAAATTTCTAGCAACGAGCCAGCTGGCTCAAAGCATGTGAAAAAAGTATTAAAATGTTAAAAACAGTTGGAATGAGTGAATATCAGGGTTTGCTTGGAATAAGTACAACTATTATATGAAGCTATGTTTAGATATAGTGTAACGTAATAAGATTTGGCAAGTTTATGTCCCGATATAGAGTGAAATATCAAGGGTTTTAAAGAAAGTTAAAATATTGTGATTGTAAAGAGTAATTATCATGAAAAATAGTAAAATAGAATCAAAAGGGTTAAAAAATTGTTGCAAATAAATTATATAAGTAGGGTTAATTGTTTTAAAGTGTCAAAGAGAAAAGTTAGGTTTTAAAGTCAATTGGATCTTATAGAAATACAAAGAATTTTAATATGATGATAAAATTGTGTATCGTTGCATCGGTAGGTGGATGATCACTGGATGTGGTGATCACGTGTAAGAAGATATTCGAATTAAATTACATGGTGGGTAATAAGTATGTTAGATGTATATAAACGTTTGAATGAACGAATGTACGGTAGGAAAATGTTTGATAATATTTATTATTATTATTTATTATTATTATTATTATTATTTAATTATTATTATTATTATTATTATTATTAATTATTCTCTATCTCTAATCTTTAACAACTCCCAGGAAGGGCTTTTTCGCCCTGTCAGTTGGGTCACAGCATCTTCCTTCTTCTGGCCCGAAGACCTTAACGCCTGAGAGCACATCAAAGAAGACATTTCTCGGGACGCAATGGGATTACGCGTCGGACGCCAGTGCCTCGAGTTAAAACACTCCTTCAAGGTTAGGGTTTTCGCCCTTTCAGTAGAACTAGCATCTTCTTCCATTAGGCCTCAAAACTCGTACTCCCAGAGCTCTTCAGAGGATCTTGCTTCTTGGCCATAAGGTTGCAACGCTGGTCCAGAAGTAATACAAGCAAAAGGAAAGGACCGGGTTGCTAGCCTTGTCGCCCTATGACCATTATTATTATTATTATTATTATTATTATTATTATTATTATTAATTATTATTATTATTATTATTTTTATTGAATTATTATGTATTGTATATTAATTCATTATATAGTATATAGTAAGTAGTAGTAGTAGTAGTAGTAGTAGTAGTAGTAGTAGTAGTAGTAGTAGTAGTAGTAGTAGTAGTAGTAGTACTTATTACGGTTGTGATTATTATTATAAGTTTTCCTTGTTATTTTTATTGGTATAATTGAGAGGATGAATGTGAATGTTTGGTGTATGATTGTGACTACGAGCAAATGTGTTATTTAGTGTAACAGTTAGAATATTGCTAAGAATGTCTTTCTATTTTGGTTTTATATGTTATAATGATTATTAATTTTTATTATTATTCATTCATTATATATATTGTATTGATTATAAATATCTGATTTTATTAAATTCAATTATTATTATTATTATTATTATTTATTACTTATTTATTAGAATTGATATTATTATTATTAAATTATTTTATTTTTATTATTTATTAGAATATTTCTTTGATTTTGCTTTTTAATTTATATATAGGCCACGTTATTTGCATGTATTATTGTTCA
This sequence comes from Trachelipus rathkii, assembly GCA_015478945.1. Taxonomy (NCBI): domain Eukaryota; kingdom Metazoa; phylum Arthropoda; class Malacostraca; order Isopoda; family Trachelipodidae; genus Trachelipus; species Trachelipus rathkii. Next base: position 9,565 of record JABUQX010015280.1, read on the forward strand.
TAAATAAAAGGGGTGAAAATTTAAATTGGATCATTTTTGTTTAAAGGGCTCAATCAGGGATCTCAATCTCAGTCTCGATCCTAGTCACGATTACGACTCCAATCTACAGTGGAAATTTGTGTGAAGTCCCAGTCTGGAAACTTACTGGAAGCACTGGTGTGAGGACATTGGAATCCTGCTCGGAGCATTTGTGTGGGAGCCGGCATTTTCGGAGACGTGTCATTGGGACACAGTAGCATCTAAAATCGTGGTGCAAGTACCGGATGCGGTGCTTGGAAGCACCAAACGTGTTCCATTGAACTTGGACGGCTTTTTTGAGTCACCAGGAGTTCTTTTGCCTCCATTAAAGTATCGGAGCACTTTTGAGCTCTTAAACATAAACCGGAGCACTACTTGGAGGATCATTCAACGGTGCGGATTGGAGCACCACAGTAGAAGGTTTATTCTGATCGGAGGATCTACTGAGATTTGGTTGACTCAACTTCATTGTGATACGGACGAGTCATTGGAGCATCGGAGGCGGTTCTGAAAACCGACACAACATCTGTGGGTTCGCTGGAGCTGGTCAGCGGCTGACAACAAAGGATCTCGTGTACTTTGCATAAACTAAGTTAAGTAGGAGTGTTTCTTTATCTTTGTGTAATATCTATTTTGTATAACGAATATCTGTTCTCGATTTTTATATAATATATTTTTAATGTTATATATATATTATATAGTATATTATAGTATATATATAAATAGTATATATATTATATTATTGGTTATATATGTATATACTATTTCTTATAATTATATATGTAATATATGTATATATATTAGATATATATATATATATATATATGTTATATATAGATATAAGTAAATATAGTATATATATATATAGTAATATCTATATATATATTATATATAATAATATATATATATATATTATAAGTATATTGGATAGATTAAATTTGAAATATTTGGGATCTAGTTAGTTAGTAAGGTTGAGGGAAATTTATATAAATAGGCTATATATCTTTATGTACAAATTATAAATATAAAACTCCTCAAAGATGTCTTGCTTCTTTCTTTGGACCCCTTGAATAAGAACCCTTGAAGACGAACTAGTAGCACGGTGGCTCTAGCTGGTGGTCCTGACAACAATATATATATATATATATATTATATATTATATATATATTATATATTATATAAGTATATATACTATTTTATATATATAGCACTTTTAATAATATATAATAGTAATATAATATGATATATATTATATAGTATATAGTATATAAGTATATATTATATATATATATATAATATATATTGCTTTCCACTTTCTATCGCCTTGGACTAAAATCTGGATCAACGTTTTTAATAACTTTCAAATTCAATTCAGAAACTCTTTTATAGCATTTTTATCCCAAGAATGACAAAAATTCAGTTTTTCGAGACTCTAAAAACTTTTTTTTCTTAGAAAATGCAACTTTTTTCTGTTTCCTTTGCATCGCACTCTGACATTTTGCAAATTTTAAAATTTCAAATCTAACTTCTTTATAACTCTCTCTCTCTCTCTCTCTCTCTCTCTCTCTCTCTCTCTCTCTCTCTCTCTCTTCTCCTTTTTTCTCTCTCTCTCTCTCTCTCTCATGCGCGTCTCGTCTCTCTATCTCTCCAGAATTTGTCTATTATCCAGTGTGGCACCAGAGATGGCATATCAACGAGTTGAGAGTATTCATTCTTCTCTCTCTCTCTTCTCCTCCGTCTCTCGCTCAGCCTGCTTCACGTTCTCACTCGCTATTCTGCATTGGCGGAGATGGTGTGGTAGTAAATCTTAATGTGATCATCAAAGTTGCACTCTCTCGTGCGATATGAGAGAGCTGTGTGATATAGGAATATATGAGCGCGAGATGCTAAGATCTCTCAGAGTGGTATGTGAGTGGGGTTGGTGTATAGTGAGCGTTCTTTCTTGAGTCTTCTATAATCTTCTATCTCTCGGAATACTCTCTTGTATCTCTGAGCATAATACTGTTTTAATTTCCGCTAAAGTTGAACTGTTTGCTTAAACTTTTCCTTAGTGGGAAAAATTTGAGCAAACAATTCCACTCTAGGCGGTTCCAGAGCTAATCCTCCTCTCCGACTCCTTTCAACTCATTAAAACGATATTTCTACACTCTCTGAGCTTAACACTAAGAAGTCGGAGAGTGCTGAAGTCATTCCTCCAGTGTTACCCAAAACTTGTTCCTTGGTTAACTGATTCCATTCTGGTTATCAACTGAAACCTCCCTCCTGCTTGAAGAGTGCATTCATCATCCAACATAGGATGAAGAAGCGGATCCCAGTCAACAATCCAACTACCATCCTATTCCTTTAACCTCTGTTGTTCCTAAAGTTTTCGAATCTATTCTTAATAACAAGAAAAATTAGAAACATCTTAAGTCTTCTAATTTTATCTCTTATTGCCAGTGTGGCTTTTGTAAGGACCGCAAAACTGGTGACCTTTCCTTTCCCTACGACTCTTGGTCCTCTTTTCTTCCGCATTTCGGTGTATGTTTTTCTTTGGCGCTTAACCTATTGATTCTTTCGATAAACTCTATCACAAAGCTTTAAATTCAAAACTTTTTACTTTCGGTATTTATTCTTCTCTTTGTTACCTTCTCTTAATCTCCGTTCCAATCGTTCTATGGCTTCTATTGTAGACAGCCACCATCTATCCTTTAAATCTATCAATGGTGGCGCTCCTCAGAATTCTGTTCTATCCCATAACTTTTTTTCCTATTTTGCATCAAAGATGCATCGGTTACTCTGTCTCCTTCATACTCTTAGACTGATAACTCCACCACTCATTATTACTCCTTTCAATTTGAAAAACGAATCTTTCAACAGCAAATAGATGATGCCAGGAGGGTAGAGTTGAAGCAAGAGAACTCTCATACTTCTCGTATCTATAGTTGTGTTAAAGAAAACAAAACTGTTTTCGATGTATCAATGAGTCAGCTTCTTCACCTATCTACTTGGGATAGTTTTCCACACAACTAAATAATATCTTCCTTGAAAACACAACTCTTAAAATACTTGATATTCTTTCCTCGTGATCTTTCATAGAAGTATCACATTAAGCTCTTTCTAACAAGTTTCTAGGAATTGGCTGTTAGTATATATATATATATATATATATATATATATATATATATATATAATATATATGTATATATATATCTATATATATTTATTATATATATATATATATATATTATATATATATATATATATATATATATATATATATATATATATATATATATATATATATATATATTATATATAATAGAACTTGTGTATCTTCACTTACCAGGATTAGGTCCCGGGCCCCGAGAATCGGTTGCCAAGCGTGTTACCAACTCTGACTGCACGACAAGCTAAAAAGTATACGCGACTTAAACTATGAAGAGTGCTCTATTCAATAGGAATATAGACGAGCTATGTCAGGGAAGATACCATCAGCCACGGCATCTCCGTTGCAACTCGTGTTCAAAGGCAACACAGACCCATTAGGAGACCACTCTAGATCGGGGTATAATTTGTATAGATGTAAATACTCGCATTAAACGCAGTTCATTTGTATAGATAAATAACTCTTGATTGATTCTTCACTTACAGGATTAGATCCCGGGCCTCGAGAACGGTATTTACATCTATACAAGTTAATACTGCGATCGTAGAGTGGTCTCCTAATGGTCCTGGTGTTGCCTTTCTGACGCGAGTGAAGCGAGATGCGTGGCTGAGGTATTCGTCCATAGGGGGTCCTTATTCCTATTGAATAGAGCCTCTTTCATAGGTTTAAGTCGGTAATGCTGTTAGCATTCGTGGTTCGAGTGGTAATCAAGCTTGGCATACCGTTCTCGCTGGGCCCGGGATCTAATCCTGGTAAGTTGAGAAAATCACTCAAGGAGTTATTTTTTATCTATACAGAATTGAGAACCTGCGTTTAATTGCAGTTTTTCACATCTATATATTATATATATATGTGATATTATTATACTTAATATATATATTATATTATATATATATATATATATTAATATATATATATATATATATATAATAAGTTATATATATATTATATATATATATATATATATATATATATATATCAGTGGCGGCTTTTTAGGTAGGCCGAGTAGGCAACGCCTACTTGGCTTAGGAAACCTTAAATAATTAACAGAACGTATAATACAATCTATATATATTTCTACAATATATTATATATATATATACTATATATATATATAATATATTTATATATATGATATATATTATATATATATATATAGTATAGTGATTCGTGTCGAAGCGGATCTGTTGAGCCGCTTACTCATATTTCAACAATAGTTTTTTTTTTTAATATAACGATCATTCGCTGTTAATACATATACGAGTAAAAAAAATAATACCCATATGTAACTACAGGCAACTCTGTATTTGCCGATTGACTCTAGTAGCAGTCATTTTTATTATTATTAATATTCATATTTTAATTTAAAACAGAGGAAAAATAATAAAAGTGGAATTAATAACGAATACAATTATAATTTAAATTTAACAAATTATTAATAATATTTATGGCTATTATTCACTTGCTGTTTTTAATTTCGATTATAATTTAAATCTAAATTATCTATCAGTAGTCTGGTTCTATTTTACATATTCTTATTGAATCATAAGAATCTTAGCTCTGAGCTTACGTCATTGAGTCATCTTTTAGTACTACTGCATAATTGGCTCACGTATCATGTACAACTTAGTATAGTTTTTATGTTATTAAGTGGGAGAATATAATGTAACTGAGAACTCTTCTATGTTTGAAGTTATGATAACTATTATATATATATAATATATAATATCATATTCAATCATAATATTATTTTAATTATAAATTTATATTAATTTATATACTTATGAATTTTATTGTTTTGTAGTTTTTATAAAAAATAAAATTATGGCTGTAAGTTTATAATTAATAAGGTTAAATGAGAAATTATTATCTATATCTATATGTTTCATAATTTTTTAATTAAAGTAGCTATATAATTTTTCTCATGAGTGTGATAGGTACATATATAAAAATTTCATACTATGATAGAAATATAATGTGCTAAATACTAGTGTGATTGAGTGAATTTATATATATGATAACCATATATATCCTCAGTGAAAGGATAAAATGAATATACTGATCTCACGGAATAAATTATGATAAAGTACAATTAATATATTTTCATTATATATTATATATAATTATATTATAATATAATATATATATTATATTAATATATATATTATATATTATATATATATATAATATATATATATAATATGATATATCTCAGGCTTATTAGGGTTACAAGTACATAAAGTTATTATTGTATTGTGCTTGGACTTATAAGTAAGCATATATTTTTGGAGTATATAGTATACTGATACTAGTAACAATGCAAGTTTCCCTTAAATAACGCAGTTGTACTTGTAACTTAGTAACTATATACTTGCACCTCTTGTACTTATTAAATCTTTGTCAAATTATATTGTCAAGTATCTTATTTTTGAGTCATTTTATTTGGCTCTAATCTCAAATATTTTTATTTTTTTTTAATATATCTAATTTTTTCTATGACATTTATTTTTAAATATTTCTTATGTATCCTAAATAAATTTCCATTTACGAATATAAAGAATGTTCTCATTATTATATATAATATTATATAATCTATAATAATAATATTTAATATAATTATTAATATATATATTAATATTTATATATATAATAATATTATTAATATATAAGTATATATAATATAATATATATATATATAATTATATTATTTATATATATATAATATTAGGTAAGTATATATATATAATACTAGTATATAGATGTGTTGATATACAGTAAGTGCGGATGTGCACACCCGCTCACACTCACTCCACTCACTACACACTTTATATATATCTAGGATTATCATAAGACATATAGTTATAAGAGGAACTATATATATAATATATATATATAATATTAATATATATATTATATTATATAATAATTTATATAATATTATAATATAATATATATAATATAGTTTTAATTTTAAGGTAATTAATAATAATATATATATATAAGGAATTTATAATCTATATATATATATATAAATATATATATTAATTAATAGTCGAAGTTATAACACCCACACTCACACTCTCCTTATGTGATGAACATTATTATAATTAATATAATAAAGTAAAGCCGACTAGTAGTCAGAGAGTTAGAAATCTCATGCTTCCCAAATCTTATTTCCATAAGACGACACCTTTAAGTAATAAAGTATGTTATACTATATTAAACATAATATTATATAAACAAAATCATATTAAAAAGTTAAGTAATAATCTGTCAAAGTACCTCTTCTCATATATCATAATATATTTACATATTACATACATACCTACTGAAATATGGTTTTTATTTCCCTGGCCCCTAACTCTGGGAAATGTAGGGACAATCTACACATTAAAGGCACTCATCGCGTGAGCTGGTGGAATCTGTAAAATAATAATAATCATAATATGAAGTCATCATTACGATATTCTCACACAACCCACTATTTCAGTATTATAAAAGATAGTGTAATAATACTTATTAGATTTGAATTTAAAGGTCGGTTTGAGAGTCCAAAATATATACAAGAGATTTCCTAACATATATCATATGGATAGTTAGGTAGTTATCCTTTAGTATATTATGAGGTACTCAGATATTTACCTAAAATTCTAGTAATAATAATGACTTAACTATTGGTTCGTTTTTACTTAGTACTTAGACGAGATGAGAAATTATCTAAGCTGCGACATTGGTTTACAAAGGAAGAGGGGAATGATGTAAAGGTCCTAGAGCAGGGGTTTTCTCTCGTACAAAGGTAACAGGTTCGCCCTAGAATTGTTCCAAGGTACAGAAGTCAAGTACAACAGTCACTCCCAGAATTTTCGCGTCTATAGCGTAAGGCTACAGTAAAGTACTAGCGTGTTCATAGAGAGAATCCTGGCACGTCATATATTTTTATTATATTTCACTAAAGATTTTGGAGTTATAAGTAGTAACTTTCCGTTATTTAATTTTTATGGCAACACCAATATTAATATATAGCATTAATCTATCGTATATATCTACTCGTTACGGTATGCATTTTTGCTTGTATGATCATAATGATGTTAGCGTATCTTTATCTATCTTCAGTAACAAGTGTATTCATAACTATGATAGAGTACTAAATATTTATACTAAAAAAAACTTGATAATGAAAATGCAACTTATAGATAGTACATCATGTTTAAGTGTCATATTGTTATACAAGGTGACGGTGAGTCAGAAAAAGAGAATCGTAACTGAATTATCGGAATTCGCATACATGCGCGAATATGTGAGCTTGGATTGGGAATAGTATGTACAAGATTAAGATATGGAAGGAAAGATATGGCATATAGAATAGTATATATAAGCGTCATTGATATTCTATGTGCTTATAGATGTAGTGTGAAACTTATAAGGGAAAGACATAATCTATAACTCTTTGGATTTTAAATGTAAAAGCTGTTAAACCATTATAATTGTCTTATTACATTTGTAATCTGAGGATGGAGGAAAGCAGCTAATTATTTTTTGATAATGCATTTCTTTCGGATTTATATTCACATAATATATATTTCTAAGAAGTAAACAGATTAAAGTTAAGAAAAAGAACTTATTTAAAAGATGAATTATAGAATTAGAGAGAGTGAGTCTTTTTTGGTGAGTCTTTTATCACGCATGTAATGAATCAGTTCAGCGTCGATATGAAAGGTAAACTTTGCCAAGACGATTCTTTCCACTGGTAAGTAAAGGCGGGACTTGTAAACGCTCTCCTTTCCTATCACATTTATTGTGTTGTGAGAGGTGAACCATCACTCGCAATGCAAATAGAAGAGGAACTTTTGTATGAGCGAAGTGCTTGAGACATTCTGCGCGAGCAAATGTTGGGTGATACTAAGCTGAGTTTAAGAATCATTCGGTCTCAAGTTAGATCGAACCTCATAACCGTAAGTTTAAAATAGGAAATATAATAATATGAGTTATTGGATATGAGAGACAAAGTATGAGAATATAGGAATATATTATTGATAATACTAAGTTTTTTCCCCAAATTGACGGAGCGGCCGAAATGGTTGGAAAAACGAAGGGAGCGAGATAGTCATAATGGATAAAATGATCGCACATAAGTTAGTAGGTCAGTTAAATAAATGCTCAATACTCAGTAAGGGTGAATAGTCAGCGCTAATTAGTCACAAATTAATCTTGAGAATACTAAGTATTAATATATCATCATTGGTAAAAAAAATGAAAAGAATAGTAAGATTCCTAAACAATAGATTTAAAGAGTCGGGGTAGTGTGATGATGTGACTAGTATGAATAGAATTACTGTATTGAAATCATAGTGTTAATAGGAAATTATGCTTCAGACTACTAGCGTTGGATCTAAAGCGAGTGGTGCATATATTAAATATAACTATTAACATTTATAGTGCTCGTGAAGAATGATGCATGAGTATACGGTATATATTCACTATTACAACATATAATGCGCCATTCGCATGGTGCACAGAAGTGAGCAGGTAGATATTTTAGCACATGCAGTTAGAGAATATGAATTTATTTAGTACTCCGGAGAGAGGTTAGATATTATAATAAGCTCGGAAAAATGTCGTATTTTGGTACAGTCAAATTTTTCATAAGTAAATTTTACAGAGGAAGGAATAATAATGTATGTATATTAATTATTATTATTGTTTAATTTAATTAAATATATAAGATAGAATAATTTTTTTGTTTGTTAGCTTTTAATTCATCTTGTTTATCCTTATATAAGGGACTACTCGCGGACAAAGACTAAATTTAGACCACCAATCTCTGCCAGTGCAAGCGAAGAGGCACAATTAGAACAATAGACGAAGGGTGCGCAGTTCTTTTTTTATGTTGTTGTTGAAGAGGTGATAGTTTAGTAATGAGCCAGAGATCGAGCTCTCGGAACTCGTGCTTCTGTCTGCAAGTTAAAATTATAGTAAACACCAAACATACTGAGTGTCCATTACTTCAATCTGGCACACACGTTCCTCGAAATAGAGTTAATTAGTGGCGTTTTACACTTACTGAGATGGTAATTTGAAGAGAAAAAAAAAACACACTTCGTTGTAGTATTTTTACTATACTCAGATATTGATTACTGAGGGTTATCTACAGTATGAGATCGACAATAATATAATTTATTCGTGCTAGTACATATATAATAGAAGACGTAATAACCTATTGATATATAACTAATCAAATGAAAGCTCTTTATACTAAATATACTATGCTAGAGTACTTTATACAGTGAGACCGCGACTTTGTAAACTCACTAAATTATAATATATACCTATATAAAGAAGGGGGTACTCAAGATAAAGAATTTAATGGATGTACAATGAGTGTATGCAAAATAACAATGCTAGTTTTGCAAGATTGCGATATATTAAAAATACTTGTTATGAGTTATATATATTATCAACGGTTATGCTACTGCGAGTCAATTGTATCATTCTTACAACTGTATGTACTATTAACTAAAAATAATAATATAACAAGATACATATTTAGTAGAGCTAATATCTATTCAAGTACGTCAAAGTGATTTAAAGTAGTTATTGACTTATAAGGGTTTATGGTAAACTTACTCTTTTATTGGATAATAAGAAAATAATGAAAAATTCATTTAAACAGTTTCATTCTTCACATTCTTCACATAAAAGGTAATGTAAGGCAATTTAAAATTTTAATTGCAATTTGTGTTAGTTCTTATTTATGTATTTTCCTAATAGTCATATATAACCTATATAGTTACTATTATATAGTATACTCAAATACTATTTATATAGATAAGATGTTGATCATGAATACGATATTTTATTGATTAGCACAACATAAGTATATGGTGCTTACGTGAAAAATTTACTTTTATAAGGAAACGTACCTGGTGTATAATAATATATGATAGTTATTCTTAAATAGTAAATATATTATACCTATTTAAATGCTCAGTCAAAATAATAGTATGGACAAGGCTTATTGTTAATTAGTACCCCTTTCCAATATTGTAGTAGTTAGGTAAGGCTTATCATAGCTCAGTACATATATGTCATACTTGATAATAATATATATATATTTAATCACTATAATATATTAGATTACGAGTACATATACAGGTAACACGGAGGGACTAGTGTTCATATAAACAGAGAATAAGTATGGGACGAACGAAGATTCGTCATGATTGCTCGCTGAGATTTTGTGATTCTTCAGCTCTTCGAGAAATACTCACTAGTTAGCAATAATTAATTAAGGAAATCTCTCCGGTATAAAGAAAGATGTGGCTTGGTCTGTGGTGTGAACATATTATCATAAATACACAATTAATACGAAATATAAAATTACAGATATTTTTTGTATTGAGCTCAGTATCTTTCACTAATATCATCAATCAATCGCAAGTACAATGGCAATCACAATCATTCATCAATCAGAAAATTTTGAATCATAACATTTCATATGCGACAGGCGGTTTTAATCTTTAGCCTGAGATTTGTCGCTAAATTTTGCTGAAAGTAATTTTCGAAAAAGATTTGATGTCAACTATTATTACTCATATATTCTGCGCAAAGAAACTGGGGTTTGAGGACAAGTGTCATTATGAACCCGAGAAAAACTAGGATAGTAGTAGAAGTTTATACTTAAGATGGATAATCGAAGCTCAAGAAAACTCTTCAATCTTTTCTTTATAGAATATTATACTTAAGAGGTACTGAACGAAATTTGTGGGTATCCCCTGTCAACGAAAGAGTGACGGTGATTTAGATTAAGTTGATTTAAAAATATGAGGAATATGCTTTATGAAAAAAATGAAAATTTTCGGTTGTGTCACATGGTAGTCGTCTAATCGCAAAAGTATACCTATGGCGGATGGGTAATTGCACCTGCGGATTTGGCTCAGTGGGAAGAGTTCCTAAATGTTGCAACACAACTCCGGGAAGAGATTCTTATGGAGGCCGGTCAATATTTCCCGCAGGGATACTTTGGTTAGTTGAGAAACTACACTATTACATAGTACTCTTACCCTCTGGCAACTATAATACAATCAGCGGTAAGTGATGGTCATTACTCGGCTCAGAGTGCAATTGTAGTATTAATAGGGTAATTAGTTTATTAAGGTGCTTGTTAGGTAGAAGGTTCTATCACAATGGCCTGGTTTTGAGGTTCTTATTCTCCACCTTGTACCGACTCACAGCGATGATCCAAGCATGAGGACACTGAAAGGTACTCAACCGATATCTTGCCATCTTTTTTCTCGACGCTGCACAGAACAAGGTGAAGCTTTTAGTAAATGGTAGAACAATGGATTCGAGCATAGAGAGAGTACTCTCAATTTTCTACATTGACTCATAATCTACTGGCATTGGGACACACTGTTCACGTAGAGAAGAATACGACACTTAGTACTATAGAGCCTCTTAATATCGTTCATATGGGTTTTGCACGATAGTGCAAATTTAATTTCTCACGCAGCTCACGTTCTTCTATAGCTCGGAGGCGCCAATGATTGAGATCAAAGTTCCTATGACTGCAACTATAGTTTTGGTACTTTTCAGAAGTTCACTGTCTTACTAAAAACCATGTAACATTATAAAATATAAAGAGTCATTCGACTATAACCACGAATTAGTGAAGCGTTGTGATAAAAGTAAACAACTAAGTAAATTAGAGTCAACAAGTGATTGCTCCTCTAAATATTAACTAGATAGTTGAGGCAAGCACGATCGTGATAAGTCTAGGATGCTCTAGCTTCGAAGGGAGTTAGTTAATGTTGGCACTATTTGAATGGTACATCGGGTAGTTATAACGCGAAAAAATATAGAGAGGGGGTGTGTGCAAGGGATGGTGTATAGAATGATGAGAGAATCGCCAAGAGGAGTGGCAAGCTATCGTCCGCTACCCTACTTTATACATTGCGACGCATAAGATTATGGTTTTGGAGATCTGAAGTGACTTTGAGAGAGAATACTTGGTAGAAAAATTTGGTAAGGGTGTGTAAAGGCGGGGTTGATTAGATCATGAATTTCTACTACACCTCTGGGCATCATCCATTCCCGTTTTCATCCAACATTATCTTTAAAAATATTTTAAACTTTCAGGACACTTTTTCTTCAGCTGCTCACAATCTAACATATCTTCACACCAAGGACTGTCTTCACTCACAACCATAAATTAACCTTTACTTCTTAAAATACTACGTTTAACTTTCAACACCCTCCTGTATTTAACAAGCCATATTCTACCCAACAATTTTACAAAATTTCTCTAAAATGGTGTCAACTTTAGATTCTCAAAAACAATTTCACCTATAATAGGTAAGGGAACACTCACTCTCTATCATTCTCCATGCATTCTAACACATCCCTGCACGCCCGTCTCATCTGCTGTGATGTGGCCGGTGATATGATTGCGAAGTGGAGTCGCGCACACTCTAAATTTTTCAATAAACCATTACATTCAAACTGGGAATAGGCCAAGGGGAGACATAAAATCTTCTCTCTGGGCTATTATATTAAGCAATCACTTTGGGGCTAGATTTTTAATGGTTTCATTATACTCATACATACCTTTATTTCCATTCAGAAGCTACTACACATATATATGAACATGGCATAATACCTATTATCTGTGCGGGTACGCTTGGGTTGGCAAACCAATAGAACTAAACAATTTATTCTTTCCTACCTCTTTCCCATATTGGTTTCAATGGTATAAAGATTGGATTTCCACACGATCTCGTACATACTAACTCACTTTTCACCAATCCAGTACTTCAGTCCTCGGTGCATCTTTCGAACAATGCCAGCATATATCATTCCTACAACACTTAATAAACTAATTACCCTATAATACCTACAGTTAATTATACCGACTACTTTTATAAGGTACTATTATTGGATCTCGCTCCAATCCCTGAAATATACTCATTAAACGGCTTTTTGCATCAACTTTCAATTTTATCAATCACCATCTGGCCTATATACTTTTGCTGGATTGAGCAACAAAATTTATTTTTTTTATTCTCAAATATTTTAAATCAACTTAATTAAATATCTATTTTTTTACAGGGGATACAAATTTCGTCATCTTATTCACTTTTTCAAAGAAGTGATTTCTTCAAAAAATGAAATATGAGTTTTGTGGCTATTGACCACTTTTCGAAATTTATTTCAGCAAATTTTAAGACAAATCTCAGGCTAAATCTCCTAAAGATATTTTGTTATTGAGGTTGCCTTCTGGGGAAATCAGTTACAAAATTCGACGTAAAATTGATGTGGTTTTAAAACATTTAACAGTTTAAATTAGATTTATATTCGAGTGAAACAAAATTGGGAAATATTTTAAATTTTAAAGTAACTCCTTTACATTATGATCATCGGTAATATATCATTACAAGTGCGTGACTGCGATGCCACCTTACGATGGAAAGACAATACAAACTTTCCATACGTATTGCGGAGCATAAAGGTATTTCATTTTAAATTTTTCCAGGGTTCCAAAAAATTTTTTCACCGGCACCTTGTTGTGCAAAAATTTCGCGGCAACATGTACTCTTAAATGGTTGAGTACTTAGTCCTTAGTCTTGGGAAACAAGGAAACACAATGCAAATTTAAGCTCATTTACTGTTAATGTGAGATTGAACGTTTGAAATGAATTTTCATTATTTTTCTTTAAGTTATAGAGAGTTTTTTGTCATTTACACTTAAATCATTGACGTGAGTTTACTCTGTATGTTTTTTTGTAAGCATACGTTGAGATGCAGATCGGCATAGATAACTGATAAAGCTATTTTTAATGCAATCTGCAAACAGCATTGTTTTTTGCTACCTTGCATCCATAATCTTCTTGGCCGCTTCCGTGGTATTTAGTTTAAATGGGTTCACTGGAATGTCCCGCAGATGAAAAGCTTCCTTTGTCATCCCAGTAGGTTTACGTGCACGAAAACGGGTTTGTAATCCAGCTGTAGACACGTCAGAATCAATTCGGGAAAATACTCAAAATGTTTTTTCAAACTTATGTGGCAGTAATGATTTCGAGGAGTTCTTTTGAAGATGGACTCATTTGTTTTGACAATTCTTGCACCAGGAAAGTTTGGAGATGTCTTGCTCTTAAACACGCCCTTAAAAAAAAAATTGCGGCCCAAGTTTTTATTGTCTAATTGTGCCTCCTCCTTCCTTGGAGAGATTGGTGGTTATCTTAGTTTTCGAGTAAATGTCGAATGGTATGCTACAATTTGCTGCCAATCTGACTTATGATTTTTTGATAAAAAGACTGCTCTGTATGTGAACACATCATGTGTAACAGTCGCCTGGTACTTTTCCCCCCTGAAATACCGGGGCCTTACTGTGTGCAGCGAGATATGGAAGTGAGATTAGCCTATTTCGGCGGATAGTTTTAAAGGCGTGCTTCGAGCGGGCGGCTTCTTATAATGATTATTATCTCAGCATATCCAGTCGGTTAACAAATCTGTGGGATCTTTCTTGTGCAGGAAATGACGATGTGGACACAAGTGGGGGGCTTTTGTACTTGGTTTGGGGCGTTCTGCGCATTGCGTCTATGCCTAGACACGATCGCTGCTCGTTTTCGCACATTTGCGGCGCTCATATGTAATATCCACACCTTGTCCATTCTAAACATTTCTTGGTACATAATTTGTCGATATCACCCCGCCCGACACCCCCACGCCATTAATTCGTTCGCAGTGGTGGTAAGTCCTCAGAGCATTGCATAAAAGTTTCTCTCTATTTGCTTGCGAGTGGTCTACAACACAAGAGACTGCAGTCCGCTACGTCGGTACTTTTCATAGCTGTAACTAAAAAAAATAGTCACTTTAATACAGTTTCTCGTGTCTCTTGGAAATTTGTGTAATTCGATACTATAGTGGTTAGTTTTCTGAGCAGTATCAATGTTTCTGCATATTGAACCTAAAATGCAATATACCAGACATGTTCAGGAAGGTTTCATAATGTCTCGCAATAGTATGCGTTTTCAGTTTTTTGCATATGTAACTGACAATGATGGAAGCTTATTGGCTTTTCATTTCATTTTAGATTTTCTCCTATCATAAGATGAACCTGTCTGAAGAGATAAATGGCATTAGTGATAGCAAGAAATAGGCTGAGGTAGTAGATAGCTAATAATGGTTGCATATAAACGAATGTACTCTTACTCAAATTTAGTGGAAAATTAAAATAAAATGTCGCACCCCTGGCCACGCTGGTGGACAGGTGCCGCGGACTACTTGAACCCTCCTAGACATTTACATATCGTATTGAGCTATAAATTCTATTATCTTCAGGAACCGACATATGCTTATAGCGAATTTTGAATATTGTCCAACAGGAACGATCTCAGTTGTTAGAATCCTGTATATTTGGTCTCAAACCGACTTAATCAAAATCCAAGTTTACATTCTTTAATACTGAAGTGAGGTTTTGTTAAAATCATGAACTTTCGAACATTTATTGTAATTTTTAATATTATTATTGGTATATTTAATTTTATATTATATTATATAGTATTTAACTTTAAGTCTTTTTGTAATATATTATGTTTAAAATTTCTAGGGATTAGATTGGTAAGTCTTGGAAATTGGGAAGATGGAGTTCTTAATCCTAAACTAGTCGTAATAATTAATTATATGTTCAAATTATTTTGGAGCTATTAGTATAATATAATATCTATATATAGATATACTATTATATATGTATATACTATGATAATATATATATATATAATATATAGTAGATAATATTAATTATATATATAATATATATATATAATAGTATATATATGATATATATATTATAATATATACTATTATTATATTATATAATATTATATATATATATATATTTATATTATACTATAGCAATATATATATATATAGTGTGTACAAGAGAATTTAAAATTGCTGAATATTATGAAATGTGTCTATAGATGAATTAACTTTTACATTCGGTTATTACCCAAACTATTTAGAATAATGGCTGATAATATAAATTACATAGAGAATGATTACAAAATAATATTAAGGTTGGAGAGGGGAGGGCGATGAAAACAAATAAGCCAAAGTACTCTTTGGCAGGTAAATTGCACGTTTCAAGTGACAAGGAGGGGTGCAGTAAAAATGATATTGGTTTATTATATTTCTTTTGTACAAGTAGAAGTAAAGTGGTTGCTTAGGAAACTGATGTCAAGTGCAGGTACAGAGTACTCAAAAAATTGTATTTTAAGGTCCAAGCACCATAATAAATACTTGTAACTTGGAACCAAGCGCTGAGATATATATATAATATATAATTGCTATATATATATATATATATTATATATTATATATATATATATATATTATTATAATAATATATATATTAATATATATTATATTATATATATATTATATATTATGTATATAATATATATTTTATATATATTATATAATATAATTATATATATTATTCTATATATTATATTATATATATGATTATATTATTATTAATATATATATTATATGATATTATAATGAATAATAATGAATAATAATATATATATAGTGAATAGTTATATATATTATATACGTATACATATTATATTTTTTTTATATAATTATATTTTATTATATTATATATATATTATATATATATATATATATATTTAATACTATATATATATATATATAATTTATATTAATATATTATATATATATAATTATATATATATAATATATAATTCTTATTATATATTATATTATATATTATATATATATAATATATATATATATTATATATATAATATATATCAGTCTATATATATAATATACATATACTATATTTATAGTATATAAATAATTATAGTATATATATATATATATGATATATATATAATATATATATATATATATATATATGTATATATTATGTATATATTGTTTCAAAATCAGAAAAAATGCTTATGGACGGCGCAATAGTGATCAATGATGATTTACAATGCTTATAGATATAGAGCTAGTGGATTCTTTGAATATGAAGGAAAATTAGTTCTTAGATATTATTCATAATATATATATCATTATATATATATATCTATATATACTATATAATATATTTATATATATTTATTATTATATATATATTATATTATATATATATATATATCTAATATAAGTATATTATATATATTAATATATATATTATATAGTATAATATATATATATATTATTTATAATTATATAATTTATATATTATCTATATATATAATATAATATATATAATATTATGTGGCGAGGCGTGGCTTTGACAAGTCCATGGTACAATGTGTTTTTCCAAGTTTTTATCGAAAATATGAGTATATATATTTTATATAATATATATATATAATATAATATATATATATATATTACTTATAAGTATTTATTATATAATATATTATATATGTATATATTATATAATATATAATATATAATATTATATATAATATATTATATATATATTAAAATTACATATCACTATATATGTGACAAAAACTTAGTTTATATAACAAGTTTTATATATTATATATATAATATATATATCATATATATATATATATATATACAACTCCTGTGGCAAACCATTTCCAAAATTTAACAGCTCTTTTTTGCTGAGAGAAAGTTTCGTTGTGATCACCTGCTATCTTGAAAATATATTGTTATGCACGGTATCCCAGTCCGTGCTCTACTATAACGAATTTATTGGTGTCTCCCGATCATGAACTATAATGAAAAGAACTTGTTATTGTATGATGTTCATGCTGAGAAAATGTTTTTGTAATGAGATCATGCTGAACCTTCAAGCAAATCCTTACTCGAAATTTTAGGAGGAGAATCCTTGCACTTTCTTTGACTAATCTCTCCCAAATGTAGGTCCTCCTTCGCTTGAAATAAGGGCGAACTTCATGCAAGTAATCGCTTTTAGGCTAAGTAGGATGCAAGACAAGGTCCTAGCGAAATTTCTCCTCCAGGAGAAGATACAGGGGTAGAATTATTAGGAGAAAGTCTGCTAACAAAACTTTCCGCCTGATTATTATTATTAGTATTGTTGTTATTATTATTATTGAAAGGTTTGCAATAAGAAAAGCGGTGATTCATGTGCTGAGAATAGGACCCAGAATGCGAGAAGCGCTTTAGACACTTATGACATTGGTACGGCTTTTCTCCTGTGTGTAACCGACTATGTTCTGTGAGGTGATGTTTATGTTTAAACGCTTTTGGGCACAGTTCACATTTATAAGGTCTCATTCCTATAAAAAAAATGGAAAAAAAATAAATTAAAAAATTATACAGATACCATTCCAAGATTAATAAATATATATATATTTTTTTTATTTCACTCAATATATTTAGCGTTAGTGTTTGAAAGCCTACCTGAGTGTTCATATTTATGTCTGGCCAATGAAGATTGTTTATTAAAAGATTTATCACATTGATCACACTGAAATATTCCTCCTTCTTCATCTTTTCGTCGCTTTCTCATTTCGTCTCCTGAACTTTCTTCCTCCTTCATACATAAATAAAAAAAATCAGTCACAAAAAATTTAGAAAAAGCGCCTATTTCGAGTTTTACACGGGATAAAATTGCACTTTGATATCTCCTACTATATGGGATTAAATTAAATTTTAAATATCCCTAAACTTATAAAATAATTTGCTTCGATAACATATTACGTATGTTTAAAAGGACCAACACTTTGAAAAATATTGAAAACACACTATTTGTGTTCAATATTAATGAATGATATACGTATTTAATACAATGATATTAGTTACTTCAAATAGCATAGATATGTATTTAAAAATAATCTTACCCTTGGCCTTTTTTCTCCATAATCGTATGAATCTGGATAAGGTGATGGAAGCCTCAACTTAGCAGCACCACTCAATATCTGAGCTAATTTGCTATGATGCTCCATTCCAGAAAACATGCTCAGGCCATCCTTACTTTCAGTTACGTTGTTACAGAATGGAGTAGATGTTGGCGTGGGTGTACGAGATTCAGACTTATAGGAAATCGCTAAAGAAGTGGATTCGTTATCTGAATCCGACACTACAGAAATAGGAGTAGGAGAGGGAACGCTGTTAGATTTCCTGGTTGAAAGATCCAAAGGTTTTATTTCCTCTTCTTGTTGATTTTCCATATTGTTTTTAACAGAATTACTTAAGAAATCTTCATTACTCTTACAAGAAACATTTTGCTTTATAAGTGAAGAGTTTGACCCATTAATAGTCGGGTAGTAAGAATTAAACAAAGACTTCGTTGTACTGTTCCAAGAGGAATTTGAAGCCAGGCAATGAGAAGAAGAAATTGTTCCTCCGTTAATAGGAGAACTGTGTAGAAGAGGAGGTATTGGTGTAGGCAAAAATGAGGTCATGGAATTAGGAGTTAGACATCTTCCTTCCCGACGATCACGAGCCCGTGCATTTTGGAACCAAACTTGAACTACTCTAACAGGAAAGTCAACTTTCTCGGCAATGATCTGCAATTCATCTTTCTTTGGTCGTGGATTAAGGGAATAATGTGCTTTTAAAATAGCAAGCTGATCTTCCCTAATATGAGACCTTACTCTAACTTTTTTACCATCACTTGTGGTTTCCTCAGCGTCAACAATATGATTGTAATCATAGTCCGATATTGATTCATCTTCTCGAAAAGGTTGGTGAAGTTGGTGCTGTAAATACTGATTCCTATTGATAGACAAATCATGGGGAATTTGACGTGCTCCTACCTCTTTATACAAACGAGCGGCAAGACCTTCAATAAGTTGTCCTTTAAAGGAATCTTGGGCAGATGTGACATCAGCTAATCTTGGACAATAAAAGCGTGCATGCTGCAAAGTTTCTAAACGACTATTAAAGCAAGCTCCACATAAGCAACATCGTAAATCATCAGCTACCGCGGCTGCTCTCAATAATGAATTCGCAGAAGCTTGAGATACAACTTCATCAAACTTCATTTTTGTAACAGAAGTATTTACAGTATCTAAAACGTGTTTCAATGAAGAATAATTTGTAGTAACTGGTTCGTGGTGATGTGCTTTTAGTTCCTTTTCTTCCTCCTCCTCTTTAATGTCTTCCCTTATCACAAGTTCGCCGGGCTCTCGATCCTCCTCCTCTTCTCCTTCTTTTATATCTTTTCTGTCTTTTATTTCATCCCCATGATCGTTTTTTGATAGTAAAGAAAGCAGTGTATACTGAGGTTGAAGCTGTGCCGCTAATAATAATGAATTGAAAGGGTGGTAATGAGGAAGGTTTGAGTGCAAGGACTGAGGAAGAGAAGGCGAGAAACCTTGGTGAATGCTTGATGCAAGGGAAGAATTTGTTAAACCACCGGGAGAGACAAGTGGGCATCACATTTTAGGGCAAGAGTATCCCAAGTCTGGTGGTGTAGGAGAGTCTCCTTTTGGTAGTATTGGTAGGTAAGCAGCATTTGGGGGTTGTCTTTTCGATGCTGCATTATACTGAGGAGATCTATTACTGAAACCAACATTGCTTCTAGTTCGACCAAGCTGTAAAAAATAATATATATATATATATATATATATATATATATATATAATATATATATAATAATATATATATATATAAATACTAAAACTTTGGGATAGGAAGATAAAAGAGTTTTGGCAAGTGAAAGATTCAAATTGCACTCTCCCAACTTGGAATGTGCAATATGATCTTCCTTTAGTTTAATACACTTTGACATGTCTCTACAGACTTTATCTGTTTCCTAGGCTAAAAAGAGTTACATCATTTTCCAACACAGCGGAGTCATGAAAACCTAACCCTACCAATTTTAAGTACTACGCGCTAAGACAATGCTATCTAATTAAAAAAGTTGGGATTATGAAGTCACTGCACGCGCGCATATGACACTCTCGAGAGAGTCAGTGAATATTGAAATACTATACATCATATAATAATGAGGTGTATTATTACGAAAGAGATCTTTCTCTTTAGTCTCTGACGAATTGATTGTTGCACACAACACATACCTTAACTCATAGCATCCATTATACTTGAAAACACACTCACTTCGCTTGTTATGAGTCTGAACACATGATTTATATAAAAAGTAGCTGAAACATTTGAGTGAAATAGATGTATAGAATCTAAGCACATCAACAAATATTTCTAGGATATCTAGACACCAAATATCTAGTTGGACACAATACACTTGAATATTCTACTCGAGTACGGGAAGAATGGTTGTGTCTGGCGGAATATGTATATTGCCCCCCCCACCTAATTTTAAACATCCTGCGCGAGCATCATAAGACCATCAGTTTCCTCCGGTGCGAGTGGAATAATCCTAGCTTTTGTCTCTTCATATTGGTGCTTTACAGAGAGAGTGAGGGTACGCTTAAACATACTGTGGAGGGGCTGACTATCGGATTTGTATGGTATATGGCAACTAGCTAATTATCCCGTTCTGCCAGGAATTTTGCCGCACACGCCTCGCGAGGATGGTCTGATCGGGCCGTAAACGGCCTTCTAATTTCGGCGAAATTGTATGAGAATCGTATTGGTAAATGGCATGTCAGAGGAATAAATGGTTGAGGAGGAAGAGGAAGAGGTGAATGGATATGTATTTAGGAGAAGGGCAGAATTTGATTTGCTCTGCCTTGACTGAAAAAGATAATAGGAAAGCGGTGAAGGAAGTGTGGTGGTGTGAACGTGTGTGTTGTGGCGGTTTCGATATATGAAAAGATTAGTGCAAGAGACATCATGTGTTGCGCATTTTAGACTGAATCGTACCGATGTAACGAAAAGGTCTGAAATATAAACTTTTCTGGTGAGTCCTTTCACTTCATAATATTTTGTAATAATGTCTTGCTTTAATTTGTTCAGTAGTGTGAGATAAGGAACAGTGGTTATTCAGACGGTGTGAGTGTTGTGGCTCATAGAAGCCATCGAGGAAATCACTCTTATCAGAGCGAAGAGAAAGCACTTCATACGTGTGATACGAATGTATAGCGAGTGGTGTGCGGCATATATATGAGTTAAGGTGGCATATATTGGAGGGGTGATTCGAGTGAGCAGCCTTCCAGATGTGCTACTCAGTGCAGTTAGAGAGGAGCACAGCAGAGAGCCGTCATGAGGTGTGAGAGTAACTAGAAATGTTATTATGATAAAGAGGAGCGTGTGGTTTTCGTGTAGAACGGATATAAATTTAGAGGATATATGAGAGAGAACATGGGAGGAGTGCGCAGGTGAGACGTAAGAGTATAGTTGATTAATTGGTCACATTCATCGTGCTCAATTATTATAATTGCTAGAAGAGTCATTTATATAGTTATAGAGCACGAGCACCGAGCGTTTGGAAGTGGGTATTATAATGATGGTGACTGGAAGGTCGGAAAAGTCTACATGCGAGTGAGGTCTATTGCTAGATGCGTGCCTATATCGACTGTCATCGTACAGGTTTGAATGTTATATTTGTGTTGTGAGATACTTAGTGAATCAGGGTTTGTGGAATTTCTGTGTAATAACATCTTCGATATAGATCTTCAGAGTCTTATTCACGTGATAGAAGAGACTATAGTTGAATTAAAAATGAGTAGAATATTAGCTTGGAGGTGGGTTGGAATAGGAAGAGATTGATATTGAATCAATGAAGGCTTAGATATGGAAAGACTGATGCAAAGTTCTATGTGAAGAGATGAGCTAAGTTAAGTGAGATAGAGTTCACTTAAGTATCACGCGCCTTGCGGTAGTAGAGAGATATCCAGGCCGTCGGCACTAAGAAGCCGCAGAGTTGTACAGTATTCGAGAGCGAAACGAACAGTATGAGAGAGGTGTCGTACACGTGTGCAAGATGTCAAGTGAATGAGCGCGAAGTAGCGTTAAGTATCAGTGGAAAAAGCGCAAGTGTGATGGCTGTATCAAGCTAACAGTGAGGAGTAAGAAAGTTCATAACTAAGAGGTGGAATTCGGCCACTAAATATTAAAGAAGGGTCTAGTAGTGAAGGGGAGTTTCTATATAACCTGTTAGCAGAAATAATCGAAGCATGTTCTTGAGGAGAGTGTATATTTAAGAAAAGTACATGGATTAGCGACAGAAGAGACTCACTTTTGTGATAGGAGATTAAGGATGGAATATATAAATATTAAAAGGTGTCACAGAGAGAAGAGAGAGAGAATATCTATGAATAGAGTTTTGTGTAAGGGGCAGTATGTCACTGGAATGAGACATACGAGCGAATCACACATGTACTTGGTAACAGCGATAAGCGGCCGTAACAAGTGCCGATATAGACTTATAGAGCCGACTACCAGTGCGAATGAATCGCATAGCATTACGAGGGCTTTCGTGATACCTTTGGCTTTATGTTTGCGGTATGAGTTGAAGAGCGATGTGAAGAGGGAGGATATGAAGCATCGTAAGAAAACTATCAACTACTATACAGTCATTGAAGTAGAGAGTGTGTGAGTGGGATGGGTATTGAGCGATGAGAGAGAATGCGAAAACAAGTAAGCGCAATAAGATATTTAATGCTGTGGAGAAGACGTTGAGAGAGAAATTAAATTGAGAGTGAAGAGCATATTAGAGATACTAGAGACAAGATGTTTAGAGAGAGATAAAGAATATAAGTCAAGATTATTTGAATAATATAGTAGAATTACTGAATTTCAAAAGAGACAATGAGAATTAGGCGAGAGAGAAGAAGTGTGTATTGGAGATTACTGGGAGTTTAATGTGCGATAAATAAGTACGTTCTGTTAAGATAAAATTCGTATGTGAGGATGTTTCTATGGCTATTCCACATGGGCGTTGAGGGAGAGAGCCGATAGATAAGTGACGTTGTGAGTCGTCTTGCGAGTTACACCAATTAAGGGTAAAGGGAAGACAGGGCGGACGGTTAGAAATCTCAGAGAGCGAAACTAAGAGTTAGAGTAGTCTGTACTGGGAATGTATAAAGCCACAGGAATGCCTGCTGGAGACATCTTTGTGTCGACATATATATGTCGCGCACTGACTGAAGGTGAAGACAATGTCGCGTTATGCAGTGATGAGGAGGATCGAGTGATCATCTCTTTATAATCAAGAGAAATGATTGGAAAGTAACATGGATTATGAGGAGAGAAGACATAAATTATAACAACATCCAAACTGTTTCACAGTCGGGTATTTTATGGATTTTGGCAAATCAAGCGTAATAGTATAGAGTTTAAGTAGGCAGCGAGATAGACATCACTTATATAAGTGTCACGTATATTTAGTATATAATCCATGGTGTATGGTGGTAGCTTCTGAATGGAATCAAAAGTACTTATGACGAATAGTGAAGGTGTAAGATAATTATAGTGAAGCAATTATGCGCGAAGAATTGGTAAGAGAATAATATAGTCGGAGAGTGAGATAGGTTGTGTTATTGACTTCCTTTGTTTATTTTACAGATTGTATATGGCAAGGGGTTATGACAAGAGATTTCTAGGATGGTGGGACTGGCAGGAATAAGAGGTTGAAGATGCACGAAAAGAGATGACGGAGAGTAGCGCTACTATTAGTGCTGCGGATTGATATATTAGGATTCTGTGTGGCGCGATCTGAAAGAAGTAAGAATCAGAAGCAGAGATTAAGCAGAATGAATTAAGTCCAAATAAAAAGGTAGAGGTTAGAGAGACGAAAAATTGTAGACAAAGTAAGGTTATGAGTTGAGTGAAGAGCATACCACTATACAAATACGATTTTGAACGAGTGTTATTTTATGGTTAGGTGAAGAAAGTTATTATGAGCATGAGCATTGTATCTAGCATATAATATAGTTAGGCGACGTTATGGTTTGGATGAGATATTGATATGATGCATTAAGCACTGTAAGATAAGAATTTCATATGTTGAATGACACGAACGTATGCTGGTTTACAAGGCACACAAAAAAGTCGTATTGGAGTGATAGAAAGTGATTATATATACTTGAGCGTCCTAAGAAGATTTACTAAATGAGGTATGTTAGTTTTATACCTTTGTATTAGACGTTAGAGATAGATCGAAGATCACTATGGTCTTAGAATAATAGTAATACAGATCTAAAGTTCAATTGAGTGCTTAAGAATGAGACACACTTCGAAGCACTATGTAGTGGGAAGAATTAATTAAAATGAAGAGATAAATCGTATTAGAGAGATGTGTGTTGGAAGAAATGGGTAATTGAGAGAATAAATGAATGTATGTTAAGATGGTTTGGGTCTTGTGGAACGGATGAATGATAGTCGTGTTTAAGCAGATGTATAGTGGATAGTGGTTGATTGTATTATAGGGAACCGACCGGCTGGGAAAACCGAGAAGAAGAAAGTAGGATCGAGTACGGTGAATCTCTTACGATGTCTGAGAAGGAGAGCACACAATGTGATTTGGCAGATGTGGTCTTAGATTAAGTATGGATAGGTGAGAGAGAATAGAGTGCTGGGTCAGTTTTGTAAAGGGAGCATGAGTTGTGGACCTACGGCAGCCCCCAGAAACCACTTTCACGAATTTCACACAATAGTGAGCTGTCGCGGTTCTCAGAAGCTAGGGTGATTTTTTCTGTCCTTGTGACGAGTACTTCACTAATTAATCGGTACAGAGGGGCGGTAACAGCGCTGCGGCTTCATCTTTTCGACTCATTTTTCAATATTATCTCTACATATCAAATTTCTATATTCCGATGTCATGTAGCGCACTTTACTCATGATCTTAGGAAGAAGAGGCAGTAAAAGAAAGAACAGAGGTAAAAATATAATATGTATTCAATAAATATATATATATATTTAATGTCAAAAGATAGATAATATTTTAACTAAATTTAATTAAATAACCATATATACAACTTATTACTTGCTTCAATACGATTAGTGATATAATATCAGTATACTTAATATAATATGTATAAAAAAATAAGAGGTTTTATATATAGAAAAAATATATAAAAAAATTAAACAAGAAACTATTAAAATTATTTTAATTTATTCAAAATAAATTGTATAGAGTTGAGAATGTTATGAGTGGTTGAAGTAGTAGTATGTATGTTATATCGTAATATTAAATAAAACCATAACAGCAAGTTGTTATTTACAGCTAAATTATATTTTATTAATATAAAACCTATTATATATAAAAAAAAAGTGAGGTCGAGGTATGTACTAAAAAATATTCATATATCAATGTGGGTATCAGTAAACTATCAAATATTATAATTATTATTATTTAATTTAATTTATTTAATATATATATTTAATTATTATTATTATTCACTAAACATTTCATCACTTATTAAGCTATTACTGTTCATCTTTAATAGTATTAATTTATACGACTGGAAAGTAAAATGTTATCCTTAGTGAGAGATAAATTATTTATAAAAATCATAAACATAAATTTAAAAGACTATTAATACCAGATTATAACTATAATATATACACTATATATATATAAATAATATATATACGTAGGGGAGGGTGTGATAGCTGGCTGGAGAGAAGCATTAAAAATTGTGATTAAAACTTCGTGTTTATGATTATTGCAAGATTGTCAGCTGAGAGTGTTGACGTAATTAGGAGCTGGGAGATTTTTTTAAAGAGTATTCATGCCATGGCTTATACTCCTCCCCACTGTCGGTAGTACAAACTCTGTCTAGCATCAAGAACCCCAAGTACCACTCAAGAGTTTTGTGTCACTAAACGAAATTCCATAAATAAAAGATTAATGAAAATGATTTAACGGATTCCTATGAGAAAAGTATATATAGTTATGAAAAACTAATGTGTCCTTTGTCCTGCCGAAACATACATTGATTCTTTCTTACTATGGCCACACAGCTTCAAACACAAAAAAAAATTGGCACATGGCGAGGTTTTATCATATAGAGCATAACGCAAGAAATGTTCACCTACTCTTCGCAACCGAAAGGAATTGAGACGCTGATTTAGCACATTTAATAAATCTTGGTATCCTTCACACATCATTAACAAGACTTTATACGATAAATGCATAAATACATATTCACAATAACACTAACTGATAAAATAACGACATGTTAAGTCTATATGCTCCCCTACCTTTACACAAATACATAACTCTGTTAAAAAAATATTTTACTCGTAAATACCTATCAATATCACCTCCTCCAATACCCTCACTTTTATAAGTACATTCTCAAACCTCACACACATCATACATCCTCTAATTATCCATGCATCTACAAGATATCCCGTTGCCTTAACTGAATAGCCTCCTATATGGAGAAACCAATTACTTCTCACGCACTACGAACAAAATAACACAAATACTGATCTCATTAGAATATGAGACAACACTATATATCGTACTGCCATCACACAAAAAGGCACACAAGCCTTCCCATTGGTTATGAGGTAACAGATTTGATATGAATCCACATCATAGATACACCACGATGAAAACCTGTAAATTAACAAGAAAACACCTAACACTTAGAAACTAACGAATCTTTCTGTATAAACACCACACAAACACTTTAACATACAAAAAAAAACGATTTTCTAATTGATCCCATCTTAAATAAATAAATTAAACCACAAAAATAAAATTTTACCATTTTAAAAAAATTAAATTCCAAAACTTTTGTCATATATTGCATGATTTTAAAGAATATTTTTTAATAATTATTATTTTTTGTATTTCCGATTTATAACACTTAGTTTCTTCTTGTAACATGAACTGACGAGAGACCCTCGTTACAGCTGAAAGCTATTGTGAAGACTTATCTACTAAATAAATAGATGCTCCTCCATGAATTGAGAAGGCACTATAAAAAATATTGTTTAGTTCATTTTTACCTTAAAGGCATTTAACCTTTATATTATATCTATATAAATATATATATAATATATTATATATTATAATATAATTATATATATATATATATATATATATATATATATATATATAATAATATATATAATAATATAAATATTATATATATATATAAATATATATTATATATTATATTAATATATATATATATAACAAGTCAATGGAGTAGCCCCTTTTTGTGATAGGAAAATTTATTTTATAATATGGTTACATTCTGATATCGATGAAAAGTAGGTACCTTGACACTTCTTGGACACAGTGAGAAGATAGACCGAAAATCTAAAAAATCTTTGGCCACACATTGTCGACATTCAAAATAGTGATTCTATTCAGCTGTGAATTCTTTATATGTTTCCTGAATATATAATATAATATATTTATATCTTATATAGATAAACTATATATAAATATATTAAATATAATATATTAATATATTTATGATATAATAATATTATAATATATTATATATAAATATAATATATATTAATATATATAATATATATTATATAATTATATCATATATAATTATATATTATCAATTTATATTTTAATTACTTAATTTTTAATCTATAATTTATCATATATATATGCACTATATTTAATCCTTTTTTAATCTTATTTATACCGCTGTATGGCGGGGCATTCCTGTTTGGTGTGTAAGAAACCCATACTGTGTGTTCTGTGTGGTCGTATATGCAGGCGAATTCAGGGAGAGTGGTAGTGGGTTGGTAGCATACATTACCACTATTCTCACACTACCACTACCACTACCAAAAATTATCTTTTAATTGTAGGTATAAATGTCTTATATGCATTTAAGACGCCTAACGAACACTACTGAAGTTCGTTTAATCTATAGTACGCACTAGTAAAAGCGGACCTTTGTATTTTCCGCAATCATTGAAGTATATAGTATAGTAATAAGATCAGTAAATAATGAGTGATGATAGGGGAAGTAAGTATGAAGGGGTGAATGATAATTGTATATTTTGTAAGGCTTAAAATTATGAGATTTGCTATTATAGCCTATATTAATGAAATAAAGATGATATAAATAGTATTGAGTATTGAGTGATGAAAATGAATCGAGTGGTGTAGAGTTATGGTAAATGATGTGTGTATATTGTTTGTGTGCTCACGGAGAGGCAGAAAGTAAATACACATCGCTGACGAAACGCAGAATCAACTGAGAGGTCCAGGGACACTGGACAAGGCACCAGCCTCAATACGGTAGAATACGCGTCTAGATCGATGTGAATCCACTTTATTGAGACATTAGCGAGGCTTAGATAACTAAAATTACGTCCACATACTGTTATTTATCTCGCTGTTTTCAGTGCTGGTCAGGACACGTGCTGTATTTTATGTTAGGCTATAGCCAGGTTTAAATTTAAAGTTTGAGAGCAGATTCGGGATGAAGGTAGATGGAATAGTAATGCGCGGGTGAATATATATGGGAAATTTGGTAAGTAGTGAAAGTTCACTATATAGTACTATGGACTGGTGTATCGAACATTATGGTTGTCAAATGGGTAATAAGTGATGTTGAGATCTCGGTACTAAGTATTGGTAGTGATTTGGAAGTATATATATAAGCTTATGATATAATTTGGAAGGAGTAAGACGTGACTTTTCTGGACAAATAATATACTCATATAGGTGAGGTAATGACGAGAGTGGGGTTTTTTGAAAAGACGGAGGTGGGAAACATATAAGAAGAGCTATACGAGAGTCAGTAATTAATGAGATTGTGTGTTGGAAGACTAGAACAGTTAATGATATATAAGTATAGGTTTGAGGTAGGCGATGATATAGTAATAATAATAAGAATTAGCGATAATATAATTGATATATAATTATGAGTGAGTTAATATCACCAATTCAGGGATAGGAACATAGTATATGTAATATAGATAAGTTATATATAATAGATATAAGTTATATACTACGGCAAATATATGTATTAGTACTATATATATAATTATATACTAAGTAAATTTTTATTGACATACTGCTCTTATATATATAGGGATTGTTTTATATATATAATAGGGCGGATAGTTATAGTGGAAAGATAAAAGAATATTAGGTGATATGTACTATATAATGATAAATTGATTAAAGTATTATAGATAAAGATATCTAGATATGATTGAGATATATATGGTTCATTAAAGGTACCATGTGTGTAAGATAATACTTCGTCGATTACTGGGATATGTGAGCATGATTATGATTACTATAGGTATATCAATATGTCTGTATACGATATTATAAGAGAGTTGGTGAAGAAAGTCAAGTATAGGATTTTCGTGAAAATAAGTGATGATTATTTGAGTTATGTTAAAATGAAATGAGATGACTTAAGATGTTATGGGACGTTAATAATCAATTAAAGAGAATTACGGAGTTATGGGAATGTCAGAATATTTGGTTGTTTTTATTGTAGATAGGCAGTATAGATGTCATGGAGATAGGAGAGAAAAAGAAATGAAGAAGTGATGGAGAATACGAAGGGTGAGAAGTTAAGTGAACTCGATTATAAAGGAAAAGTATGTGAGAGCACTTGCAAATAAATCAGCTGAATGTGAGCAAGATGAACGAGAACAAAATCTTTGAAAAGGCCAATTTGGTTAAGGGAAAGCCCCTTTTATTTTTTTATTTTGGGTTTTAAAATAAAAGTTAAAAAGTAAAACAAAAAAAAGAAAAATAAAAGTATGTGGGCGCGCTAAGAGTATGGAATTTAGAACTCAATAGTGAGTATGTGATGGTATAGAGTGGAAATATAAGCGGTAAAAGCGCAATCTGTGATATTTCGAAAAGAAAGCTGTATACGAGAATGTAATGAGATAAAAAAAAGACTAAAAGTTGTTTACGAAGGAGGGAAAAAGAAGAAGAGATGAAATGAACTAGTTATTGGAATAGAGAGGATGAAATCGGGGACTTAAAGTAGGGAGTCTACAGATCCGGATTATTGAGGCATTTAATCGTTATCCGGCGCTGCTCTTCGCAGATTCCGGTTTGGAATTGACGATATCCGGGATAATATATAATATATATATATAATATATAATATATATAATATAAATAAAAATATAAATAGAAAATAATGTTATTTTAAATCAGTATAAAATAATAATAAATGCTAGCAGACTTTTATAGTATACGTATATAATATTATTAATATAAGATATATATATATAGGATATATATTATAAAAGTGTTATTATATTATTATAAGTATTATTAGGGATGTATGGAACCTTTGACCGGAACTAACTTGGTTCCGGCCGGTATTTACCGGAATTTCCACTTTATTTAAGATTCTTTAAAAAAACCCAATATTTGATTAGGGCTTCAAGTTCTTAGTTGTTGATTGTTTATACATTAATTTAATAATAAAAACTAGTAATTCAGTCGAAATTATCGTACGATTTTACAATTATATAATAACTATAACGTGAAAAGTAAATTTTCAGCTATAAGTAAATAGCGAATGTATTGAGGTAGGTATCAGGGAGTAACCCATGTGCACAGATGCATAGGAATATATATGATTTATTTTGATAAAAAATACGAAATGAATTACTCGGGAAATAGGTGTATGGCTGTAATAAGTGCGTTAACCGTGTATAATAGATCTGATCAATATATTGTATACTATACAATAAACATAATGGTTCTTGCTTTAGCAACTCACAGTAATAGATTAGTAAACTAACAATAGTGATGCACTTTGAAAGAGACCGTTTCTTATGATAAAGCAAGCATGAGAAACGGTTTTTAATTCCTTTTAAAATACTTTTTTAAATTCCACCAATAGCCTAATTTGCCTACTTTTTATACTCAATTCGTATTTTCAAGTATGCTTCGCTCGATAGAAAATGGCTTACACAGCTTTAGCAACGAAATTTTGTGCATAAACGATGCGCGACTTTCTCTATAAAGTTAATTTTTGTTTACAAAAATTGAATTCGAGGTAGAGAGAGTAACCAGAAAGAAGAAAAAATAACAAATGTTATATACAAATATTAGAGAGATGCAACTATTTGATGGAGTTTATCGATTTAGAAGATGGGATATTATAGTTAATTTTATGTATTATTAGACACAGGCCTCACTCCAACCCGCATTCAGTTTGTTTACATATTTCTTCTCCTTCACAGCGTCCTGACGATGAGTTCTGGCAAGCACGTAATTTTTCTTGCGTTGCAGAATCTGAGTGTTGAAATCCTGGTTTGGTGAGCAATTTTACGATTATGTGCGCTAGGTTTGACAAAAAACGAACGTCAAACTCGAGTATATTCCTTACGATTTCTATAAGCACATATCTAGAGACCGGAAACGGCTTCACAGCTGGAGAGAGGCAAAGAGTAGTATAGTAATAGTAATAGGAGCTAAGAGTAGAGTAATCAGATATAAGATTAAGTATTAGACGATGAGGAGTGAAGGCGTATAATGATAGAAGAAA
The DNA here is from genome assembly GCA_015478945.1 of Trachelipus rathkii. NCBI lineage: Eukaryota > Metazoa > Arthropoda > Malacostraca > Isopoda > Trachelipodidae > Trachelipus > Trachelipus rathkii. The sequence continues at coordinate 42,106 of JABUQX010015280.1, forward strand.
TTATATAAGAGTATTATAGAGCTAGAAGAGTAATACTATATATTAAGAAAGATAGTAGACGTAGTAATGAGGTGAAGAAGATCAGACTGAGGAGAGAGAGAGAGAGAGAGAGAGAAGAGAGAGAGAGGAGAGAGAGAGAGAGAGAGAGAAGAGGAGAGAGAGAGAGATGGAAGAGAGAGAGAGAGAGAGAGAGAGGTAGAGTAGGATGAGAGAGGTAAGGTATGAAAGTGAGTCACAGCACGACGATTGACACGCGGGATGATAGGGAAGAGGAAGTGAAGGAACATACATAAATAATTCAGTAACAGACCAACTTCTTCATTAAGTCAGATCAAGCGATCCAGTGTGTGTAAGAGTTGAAGACAACATATAGTTTAGTTGTGTAGAAGTCAGAGGGATAGGTCTATATCATATACGGCTGTCCGTGTATCCCGCCTGAATCTTGTCGCAAGGTCCTGGAGAGGACTATTCTCCCTACAGTTCCGAGACGCCATGGTAAGACGCAAAAAAATTAACTATGTTTTCCGGTATAACCATTGCGCAAATATTACGCTAGTTCATCACTTATTTATACTAAATCACTATAAGTAGTACGTGACTATATACAATTGATGAGATACTATATAAATGAAGTATTAATTACTACGTATATGGAATAAGGAAAATATATATATTTGTATTGGAATTAAAGCGGATTTATATAATTAAAAATATTACTTCGATATTATACGTAGTAATTAATAGATATATAATATATAGTATTAATATTATAATATATATATTATATATAGTATATATATATATATATATAATAATAATATTAATATATATATATAATATAAGTATAATAATATATATAGATATACTTATATATATGACTAGTATATAAATATATTATAATAATATAAGTATAATAGATATATATATATAATATATATATATATATTATATTTATTAATATCATATATATAAATATATATATATATATATTAATATATATAATATATTAATATTATATATATATAATATATATATATATATATATTATATATTAATTAATTATTATATTATATTAATTAAGTAATAAATATATATACGTGATGTTGACTGATATATATACTATATTGGTTTGTGTGTCTGGTGTCCAATCGGTGGTTCTGATTGAGAGAGAGAGTGAGTAATTAGCTTGATGCAGGTATCATATAGGTGGAACACTATTATTCGGTTAAAAGAGGAGATATGCACGATTCATCACTTGCCGTGCCAGAGGCTATCAGTGAAGACTATTAGATGTTTGAGAGAGAGAGAGTCACCAATCTTAGTACGGCAGCTAAACCACACTCAGATATATGATCTAGCGTGAATGTCGAGGGAGAGGCTTAGGAGGAGATCAGAGACGTGAAGCTAAGTAGGAGGAGAGCCAGCACTCCACTCGCGCACAAGGTGTCACTGAGGACGGTAAATGACATTAACAGCCAGTATATATAGTAGGTAAATTCCTCGCAGTTACACCTGAACAAAATCATATTTCAAAAGAATCAAAAGCGTTAAAACCTGATTGTGGCATTCAAACATCGATAACCTAAAAAGAAGCGTTATTATACGAAGTGGTGTTTGTTGAATAGAGAAGTAAATAATATATTAAACACGAAAAAATATTTCACAATTTAAAGCTGAGTGCTGATCCAAGAATTTAAAAATTGCTTTGAGAAAACCGGCGGAAGTTATTATAATCATCATTACCGCTGACGTTTAGATTATCCTGACAGAAAAGCTTGAAAGAAAAGAGATTAATGAAAAACAAATCTAAGCTTTTGTGAAGATTTCAGAGTATACATGATAAATATGCGAGTATATTATTAGAATGCTTCGGGAAAAGTCAAAAGGAGCCGATTCTCAAAATATCTCAGAAGGTCAGCATTAGTATTATTATTATTATTTATATATTTATTATTTTATTATCATATTTTAATATATATATATATTTTGATGAAGAGAGTGACTATGTATGAACATCCTTTCTGAAAGAGGAAAGTATAGCAAGAATCGAAAGTAAATAAGAATAAGAAATTTATACACATTGGGGGGTGGTGGTATAGGGGAGGAAGGAAAAAGGAATAGATTGATTGCTGCCAATTTTGGTATTTCTTCTATACTTGTGTTTAATTTTTTTAGTAGTAGTAGCAGTAGTAAGTATCAAAATGAAAGGGAAGACGCTTTTCCTCTTCTTCTTTGACGCTTTGAAGCTGAAAACCATCATCAAGTAAATCAATCACGTATGCAAGTGCATCAAGAAATCAGTCTGGAAGTACTGCTTCAAATTTGAAAAGGTCAAGTTAAAAAAAAACAAAAAGAATAGAATTATAAAGATGGAAATAGAAATGCATGCTGCACCTCTTTTAATTTCACGAAATTCAGACCCCCTTGGAATGGTGGAGATCTAATATTAATGAACTTCCTAAACTTAGAGAGCTTGTAGAAAAATAATTAAGAGCACCTTCGTCATCAGTAAACTCTGAACGTTTATTCAGTGCATCAGGGCAAATCTATACAGAAAAAAGAAGCAAACTTGCACATGAAAAAACAGGAAAACTTCTTTTCTTAATGAAAAATATTAAATACATAGAAAACAAGGCCAAACAATAGTATTGTAATTTTCTTTTAAAGAGCTTATATAATATATATATTAGGGTTGGCCGAGCACCAGGTTTTTACGCACCGCACCGCACCGCACCGCACCAGGGTAAGCGCACCACGCACCGTAACGCACAGCACCAAAAGTCATTTATGTCGCGCCGCACCGCACACCTATATTTTAAAAATTGCACCGCACCAGTACACTGGATTTGTGTGACGCACCGCACCGCACCGCACCGCCACCGCACCGCACCGCACCGCACCTTGGTTGCTCGTGCAGCCCTATGTATAAAATTACTTTCTTATATAATTTTTTTAAACTATACATAACTGACCATGTCATTAATATTTCAATTGTTTATTGTGCTTTCTTTTATAAATATAAATTACTTAATGCCTTATCATTTATTTTTCATTTCATTTTAAACGTCAATTTAAGATAATAAAATTTAAGTATTTTCAAGCCTGATGAGAAGCATGTTTTTTCTTTTTATCAAACTTACGAAACAACAAAACAGTAATGAAGAATGTGAAAAATGAAAAAATTCTAAGTTCAAATGACCAGATGAGTCGGGTCATTGCTATTCCACTAACTGTTACATTTGGATTAAACCTATTTCTGCCTATATCTGATAACTTGATTTACTGTTTACATACTGCATTCTGAGATATTGATTGAAAATTACAAAAGTCGTATAATGCTATGGTGTTAAACCTAAGAGATTATAATAGAAATTAAGCTACTAAGCTATACCACCATCAATGCTGTTTGCATTTACTATTTCATATTTAATATTTTAGTTGTAGATAACAGAAAATTAGATATTGATTACTTGTTTTTGAGATTACGGTGAATCGCCAGAAGAGGCAAGAGTCAAAGCATTTGAACAAAGGCTTACCATTAATCTGGAAGAGAGTTAAAAAGGCAAGAAAAGATTTAAGGCTACCAATTTATTGTGGTAAGTAGATGCAGTTTATCAGGCTGGTAATTTACTTTTGCTTAGATCACTTTATTTATATAAAGTATGCCTTAATAGGCAAAGTATCGGCTAATGATGCATTAAATTTTATAAATTTAAAGGTTCATAGCCACATTTGGCCTTTGTCACAATATGGAAAGAATCACAATTTTGAGGCAACTTTTTAATCAAGTTCTTGTGAGTTGTGCATCATATATATAACATCAAATTTCCAAAAATATAGATTTAGAGAAGTTGGTTTTTGAAAGTACCAACTTTGTAAAAGGGCACATTATTTTTCAACTGGGAGCTGTTACTGCTTGATAGAGCTGGAGTGTGGCCTTGAGGGCTGAAGCATCTCACATCCTTTTATTTTATTTATTTTATTCTCCTTGAAATTAAAATATATTATAAAATATTCTTTTAAGGTCGTGTGAAGCAAAATTAAAGTAAAGTTTTTTTCTTTTTTTTATTGTCTTATATTTAAAATATTTTTATGCAAGAGTAATCAGAGTATTAATTCCTTTGATAATTTTTGTAATATTGAGAAACCCTCAGCCGGGATCTTTTCAATCATTTCAATTTATTTCTTGATTTTTTTGTATATGGCATCCCCAGCGGGATGCCATATACAAAAAAATCAAGAAATAAATTGAGATAGAGATAGAGATAGCTTTGACACTTTTAAGGTTCAATAGATTTTTATTGGTCTATGATTTTTGATACTGTCAAGGCCTTCCATCAAATTTGGTTATCATATGTAGATACTTTAAAATTACATTTTCTTTGGGTTAAGGGTATAAATGATTTTTCTGAGGTGGCCTACAAAATGAACAGATTGCCTTTTGGTATGAGGTTCTCACCAAGCTTACTTATGGTTGCCTTATATATTATATTAATTTTACATTGTAATATTCATGACCTATTTGAAAATAATTTAAGAAATATGCTTTATAATTTATCATATATGGATAATCTTGCATTTTCATCTAATTCTGAATCTGATATTAAATTGTCATTTCACAAGTCAATTAATATTTTTAGTCAATATGGCTTTAAATTTGCAGCAATTTGGTTCAAATTTGATGAAATTGGAATCTGAGTTTTGTGAGGATTCTGAAGAACCCTTACAAACCAAATTATTAGATATTTTGTGGTCTAAGGACCAAGATCTTTTTACAAATAAAACCTGCTAAAATTTTAAATTTAGAGGCCAAGTACTTTTAAGAACCATTACTTTCAACTGTGAATAGTTGCTGATCCGACTTGCACTGACTACCTTGTAGAATAGGGCCAAACCTGTTTTCTGCATGAGTTGCAGATGGATAGTAGCATCACTTGGGATGACCCTTTAAGTGATGACAGATTGAGAGAGTGGAAAAAGATTTGTAAATTATATAATGCTGGTGTTGAGCCTTCAATTCCCAGGTATATTGGGAATTACGTTGGTAATTATGATTTAATGGTCTTTACAGATGCTAGCAAGGATCTCTATGGATGTGTGATTTATTTAAAAAACTTGATACACATTCCCTTCATTATCTAACTGCCAAAAATAAAGTAGTGGTAACAAAGGGGGTTTGTAGAACCATCCCTGTGTTAGAGCTATTTGCAGTGGCCCATGGAGTGGTTTGTGTGATAGATTTATATTCTCAATTAACAAGGGCATTTTGTCCCATAAATATTAAAAATTTACATATTTTCACTGACTCCATGATTTCCTTAAGCTGGCTGGCAGCTAAAGTTAACAAGACCAGCAAGATAGAGAAAAAGGGTACCATAATTAATAATAAATTAAATAATATTATGAGGCTATGTGAAAGTCATAATGTTATTTTTCATCATATTAAGGGTCCAAATAACCCTGCAGACATGGTAACTAGATGTGTCTCTCACAAAGTGTTACAGAAAACAAATTATTTTAAAGGTCCAACTGAAAATGAATGTGTTGACACTTTCTCATTTGAAGTCCCTTTCAATATTCATTTTAACTTTCAGATTAATAGTATTTCCTCTTCCTCTTATCAGTGGGAACCAGTAATAGCATTAAACAAGTTTTCTTCTATTGGGAAATTTTGCAGAGGGTGACTCACTATATTAGGAAGTATATATTTACACTAAAATTTAGAGTAAAGTCAAAAAACCCTTCTCTCTTCTCTTCTATGAATATGAGTTGTAATTATAAAGATAGTTGTTCAATGGTTTATAAAGGAGCCCAAAAAACTAACTTTTCAGATACATATGATTATTTATTGAATCCTCTTGCTGTAAAATCAACTAATTTGGCTAATCAATTAAATTTGTTTTTTAGATTCTGATGGCTTAATTAGAGTAAATGCTAAATTTGCCGTAAATTAAAAAGTAATTATAATAGAAAAATTTCCTAATATTATTGCTCCCAAAAGATTTGTTCTCCTTTACATACACTCTCATTTTTCAAACTCCATATTAACAGCCAGATATGCAGGAGTCTATGAAATTGCTTGCCACTTCTTAAAAAGGAGTCCCATTTTTATTAATACCATCTGCAGTATGTCGACTGGGCAATAAGAAACGAGATAGTCCTATTTAAAACTATGCGGCTGGTACTTCGGCAAAAGAGAACGTAGTATAGGCGTGGACCAGGGATAGGACAGAAATGATAGACCTCCAGCATCACCGGTCATCACTAGCACGATCTCCACCTAGGGGAGAACTCGAATCTCATAAACCACGCGGGAGATCTCCTCCCTCTCTAGCCGAGTGGTTCGTCTTTTGGAGCCAGTGTTTTTGTGACCCTCCATTTATTGTAAAAAATAATGATTATTAATTTGTTTAAGGTGTACCATACTATTTATGACATGATGTGGTGATAGTAGGGCTTGTAAATTTGTTGGTTATGTAAGCATAGTGATTCAGAATCCTTTCTATTAAGTGCTTTCAAATGCATGTGATATGAGTTGGATAGTTCCCTCAATATTAAAAGATTAATTTAAGTGATGCTGGAATGTATCCTATAGATTATATACCGTTCCTTTCAAGATAATTAACATACAATTTTTAGAATGATGTAGGTAAAATATTTTGAAGGGAAAAAGATATTGAAAAGTTTGAGACTTTTTCCAATTATCCACCCATTTTTACAGTAATGTGGAATCTCATATATGTATAAAAACAAGTTAATTAATATGGTTGTATGCAGTTTTCACTAAAAATATATGAAAGTAAATGAGCAAATTTCACTTGTTTATATGAAAGAATTTCATATGTGTTAAATAAACAAAAAGGCCTTTATCTTTTAAAGCCAACTTCTAATAAATGATCAAAACATTGATCCTTTTGCAATATTTTATGAAAAGTAACTTAAAATTATTAATTAAAGGGTATGAACCTCCTAATGTGGTAATTGCTCCCCATTTGCATACCTCTGAAGCTGATGAGGAAGATGATCCAGATTGGATCCCAAATAATGAAAACAGGAGAAATAAACTGTTATAAAATGCTATAACACAACATGTTTCAAGAAATGTGCATTTTTATGTTATATTCTATATTAATACATGAATTTTATTTTATATAAACTTAATATTAACTTGGATTAAAATATGGGTCTAACAAACCGAGACAGGTAGAATAGGAGGCCCCAAAATGCATTTATACTAACATTAGATTTAGGTGTGAATGACATTGTTGCCCAGTCCGAAAGTCAACACAAACCGCAAATATGACCAAACCCGACATATGGTCTTTCCCAAAGTGAGGTGCGATGGAGGTCTTCTCTGCTGCACCCCAACTACAGCCGG
>JABUQX010015281.1:0-14918 GCA_015478945.1 Trachelipus rathkii
CTCTTGCCACCTTTAACAACATATTGATAGATGACACTCCCACATTAATAGACCAGGAGGATGATACGGTTGTTGACATTTACTTGTGTCAAGCTGATGTTGACCCGTTGACTGTTTCCGTGGCTATAGCAGAAGGCAACGATACTGACTTATATGAATGTCTAGTAGAAAATAATGATAAAAAAAAGTTCGCGAATTGAGAGAATCAAAATCTTGGTGAAATTATTTGCTTTCAGACTTTAAGCTTTTGTTATGCACATAATAGGTTAATACGGAGGTGAAAGGATTCCCATTGAGCACTATGCAGATTTAAAGTTAAGGTTTCAGGGGGGAATCACAACACAACCAATAGAATTTTTCGTTGTTCCTGCAGAATTCATGAGACGTGCCTTTATATTAGGTACCTGCGCATTGAGGGACAATGAACTTCTTCCTGACCTAGCCCAACAAGAGTTAGTTCGTCGGTTGAATAATAACAAGGTAGGTGCAGCAATAGCCAACACTGGAATAAGTTAACGAACAGTTTTCAGAATACACTCAGATGTCACACAATGCAAACATATATCCATTAAATTAGTAGTAGATCGAGTAGATGATGCCGGAATAATCAATCGATCATTGATACTGTCTGATGATGCCAAAGCTGAAATGAGCAAAAGCTTGAAGTCAAAATGCACATACGAGGGATTAAAAATAACGTTAACAGCAGGGAAATGGTGTTGGTGGTTGAATAAAATTTAATAAACAGTATTATTACGCGATTGGACAATTGTTGAATGGTCTATTATATTTACCTTATGTAGCTGAAGATCTGGATGAAATGGCTCTTTGAACATGCTCCCTGGATTTCCTTTGTGTAACCATAGTTTTACGGGCCTTCATTTTCTGTAAGCGTCCGACATTGGGCGGCATAAACTTCGCTGCTAGGCTTAATCTAGACAAGTACTTTTGGCTCGCGGCAGCAGTAATCAAGATAGTTTCTCAAGATTAGTGTGATGGCTGCCAGCTATAATGTGCAATAAGCTAAAAAATTACTCTTCTCATTATGACAAGGCCCACCTATAGTTAAACCCTTTAAGATCGCTAGGCGTCACTGGTGACCAGCTTTCTGTGATTGATAGTTATTGGAACAAAATTTATGCGATTTTTTGCGCGATTTTTTTATTATAAATCTACTAAAAAGTATCGATTTATATCTATATATTATCTCATACTACAAAAATTGAGCTCAGTATATCGCTAATGTATATCATCATTATTAATTTAATAAGAGCTCTCTCCTCAAAATTTTATTTTGTGAGGGCCATGTTAATTTTTATTCTTTATTTACTTAATATTCGCTTTCTTTTTACACGTGTAGAAGTTTGTTCATATTGTTATGTGGAAAAAATGTGAAAGACAGAAATATGTATTTTCTGTATATTTTTCAGTAAATAAACTCATATCATTGCTCACCGCAACGTACTTTGAAAATCATGCTGGTCACGCGGTGTCGCTGTCGGAATATTGGCGAGGAGCTACTGGAGTTTGTGCCAAACTCAAAAAATTATAGTATTTTTGTTTTTTTTACAATTTTATTAACCGTTTATATATATATATATATATATAATATATTATAGTATATATATATATAATATTATATTATGCTATATATATATTATATAATATATATATATACTATTATATTGGAAATCATGTAGTCACGGTGACCGCTTTGGATTCCGAGGCTTCTAGTTTAGATACAAAATGCAAAAAATTTGAAATTTTTTTTTTAATAATTTAATACGTGTTTTTTATGCCAGTAAGTTATAGTAACTATTTATGTTTTGAGATTGATATATATTGTTGTGAGTAGGTGGTTATGTGTTTAGGATATGTTGTATTGATATAACTGGGTGTTGTTTTGTGATGGTGTGCGTGGTTGTAGTTATGGTTTGAGTGATATAGTATTAGGGTTATTGTATTTATGTGTTGTGTAGAGTTTGATGAGGTATATAATATATAATATATATATAATATATTATAGTATATATATCGAGTGTGTATGCTACTTTTCTTGTTTTCTCCCTCCGATGCGCAGATTCAGATTTAACTTGTAACTCAGAAAGATTGATTCGATCAATGAGGAGAAGTTAGGAGGAGATATAAAAATTAAATCTCATAATAGTGATGGAAATTGCACAGCCTTGAGAAGTGATTGTATTTGGAGTTGTTGTCGATGGTGTTGTTGTGGTTTTGTGTTGTCTAGTTTGCTGATATGTCCTTACGGCAGCTGGGACATTCGCATTCGTCTGATCTCTACGTGGAGAGGGTGAGTTATATAGAGTATATTATTATTTGTATTGATTAGTTAGGTTAGTAGGTAGTTTAGGTTTTATTTAGTGTAGGTATTATAGTATATGATGAGATACTTGTATTTAGGTTGTATGTGGTTTTTTATAATTGGATTGTTGGTGATATGATATAATGTATAGTATATATTATGCTATCTGAACCTATTCCATAGACATGTGACAGTGTTGCTCGTTTTTGGTGAAGCAGAATTTTTTATTTTGTTACCAAAAATCATTGTTTAGTTGTTTGTTCATTGCAGCTCTATTTTCTTGTAGGTTAGTGTAGGTTGTATATACTGTATGTATGAATATATAATATATAGTATATATATATTATATTATATATATAATTATATATATATATATATATAATATATATATATATATATATTATATATACCGTAATATATATATATATATGGTACACTAGGGGGAACAGACAAGTGTGTTATTTATATACATACTGAGTACGAGTATAGCTTATAAAGAAAATTTGCACAGAAATTACAAGATATTTTTTTGATAACTGGTTCTCGTCTCGTATATGGATTTGGCAGGTGTTTTGAGGGAGAAGGGGATTTCTCTTTGCGCATCAACTGTGGGCCCAAATCGACTGAAAGGAATCACGTTCAAGGATGAAAAAGATCTGAAGAGAGGGGAAGGGAAGCTATGATGATTGGGTTGAATAGAGTTACTGATTGTGTTGCAATACGCATACGCTGGTATGATAAGTCAGTACACCTATTATCCAATTATGCTGGTATTGACCCACACGATAGGACACGATAGGTGCGGCAGGTGGGAAGCTAAGGAAAACAAAATAAAGAAGAAAAAGAGAGAGCATTTGTTGTACAGGAATACAACAAGTACATGGATGCGGATATGCTCTTGAGTTAATAACCTCACCCGCGGATCAACTGTCCAAGCTCCAGAAAATGGGCTACACTCCCGATACTCTTCTTCATTCATTTGTTGGAACCCTTCAGCGTTGTCACTCGTCCTGCGCTTGTTCTACTACCCGGAAGGGTCATGTGAGCAAAGGTCTCATCAAAAAGAACATGCCAACTAGTCGATTTCAAAAAGGACATAGCGCATGGGCTTACTGACTTGTAGGCACGTAAGTGGCTACCCCCCGTAAGGACAGCACCCTCTCGTCACACGCCGCGCAGCAGAGCACACTGCAGAACCCGACGCACCACACAGCAGGTCAACACCACACGCCACGACACTCACCAACCTCGCTCGCACACTCTGCTCAGCGCATGACACCCTTCCATGGCCAGTCGGTTTACAGAGGCAGGGTTTAAACCTTGCAAACTTGCACAAACAGCATCAAGATGTAGTAACATATTGCGCGAACACTGGCCACAAGTCTCTCAATTCTGCTCTCTCTCCGGCAACAAAACCTACACCCACACCTGCTCTTCGCTCTCACTATCTACAGCTCTCGCTAGTCTTCGCGTTTTACCCATCTCTCTACCCTACTCCCCGCTCTTCTAAACTATCACTCACTCCCTCACTATCCACCTCACTACCCCTACTCAATCACTACTACTCTATACCCTATCATATACTACCACTACTACTCCTTCATACCTACTATCACTCACCTCACTACTCACTACCTACCTACTCACACCACACCACTCGCCCAACCAACAGAAAATTATAATACAGTATATTATTAATATTATAATATATATGAAAAGAAATATATAATATATATATATATATATAAATATATTAATTATCTTATATATTATATATATATAATAGTATATAATATATTAATAATAAATATATACTATATATAATAAAATGATTTTATATTTTCATTATTCATATGTTAATAATTTAATAAATAAACAATAATTCAAAAAAACTATCCATTATTCTATATATTTATACCTATTTGCATGTTTAGTTAGTAATTTACAGATATTCATCGCCAAGGATTAAATTTTCAATCTATATAGACCAAAATGGAGTGAACTCATGAAGTTATCTCTTCGAATGGCAGTGTAAGAAGCTGACACTAAAAAAAGTGTAATTTTTTTTTCAAAAATCTTTTCTAATGTTTAATTAGGGTCCTATTCACCATTGGGTTTTGGGAAGAGTAAATATATTGTCGGACAATTTCTTTTTCATAATTTCAGGACTAAAGGGTTAATGAATTGCTAGCTAAATATCGTTTGACCTATGGCGCAAGGATTTGTTGCGCAGGTTTTCAAGAACAGATTCCTGGCGAACAGAGTGATTGCATTGTCCTTATTGACCACTTTTCCAAGTGGGTTGGTCCATTGTTCAGGCTTTCCGATAAGCTAGTCTCGTCTGTCGCTTCTAAGGGGCTTAAACATCAGATTTCGTCGCATTTTCTGTCAAGAAAATTCCAAACTGTATTTCTGACTGATAATGGTAACGGAATTACTCCCAGACGTGAGAGCAGATTCTTCAGGGAACATAATATTAAGGCATATTAAGAACCCGGGTCTCCACTACATGCAGGCGCAGTAATTGAGTCTGTGACGCTTCAATCGCAGTCTGATACAAATCATGGGAAATGCTTGGTGTCTTGAAAATCCAACTGAGTTGGGGATGAGGAACGGTATCTGCATCAGTGTCTCATCGAGGTAATACACGCTTCATAGTGCCGCTTGGCATGGTCTCGCTTGAGGTTTCATGCTTACAGAAACGCCTCACAGTCCCAGCTCACGAGGTTATCCTCAATAGTGGAAAGGAAGGCAGTGCGCAGGATGTTCAAGAGCCGGCTAACTGTGTGGGTCAAGAAGGTGGCTAAGAAAGTAATCGCACACTGGTCACAGCACTGTTAGCAGTAAATTTAAAGCAAATGGGAAGGTCCGCTACACTATACGGAGGAGGGAGTGGATAACGGCTAAACGAGGTTAACGTATCTTGGTACGGGTTGGTATCGCAACACCCGGATCAGAAGCGGTCAAAAAGTCCATTTTTTTTCCATCGTGCGAGGTGGATTGATATCTTCAAACTACCTTCGTAAAATATCTGTCGAGAAATGCCGGAAATTCGTATAAGTCTTTGCTGATGAGCGAAGAAGATAGAATTCGCTGACGAAATCGAAACACTTGACACTGTTACTGACGATGATACATCATCCATCATTGATTCAGAATTATCTGAAACCACCTTTTCTCCCATCGACGAAGATGAAGAGTCCGATTTCAAAGGTTTTCTCCCATCACCTAATCCCATGTCCATGGAGATATATTCACGTCTTCCTGGTTTATTAGATCAAATTGAACAATTGAATGTCAGTATATTCTTCGATTTGCAGTCTTCACATATTCCTGTGACAAGGACTCCTGTCTTATCACCGGAAGTTCCTCAACCTATTCGAGTATCCCCTGCAGTCTCACCTAGTAGAGTTTTAACTCCGGTGAATATAGAAAATATTTCTAGAATTCCAGTTTCCCTATGATTATCCATTTATACGTACTTCTATTATATTAATTATATATTATAATATATATATATATATATATATATAATATTAATTATTAATAATTACTATATATATTATATATATATATATAATTATATAATATTATATATATATATTATATATATATTTAATATATAATATATTATATAGTTTTTGTATAATAATATATATTATATATATATTATATATATATATAATATCAGATGTTAGTGAGAATTATTAAATATATGCAATAAATTTTACATGCCCTTACTAGATTCCGGATCCTAAGTGGTTACTACTAATGAGAAAGTTATAACATTACCTTGGAGATTAAACCCGTGAGGTTTAGAGTAAAATTTTATATATAAACTAAGTGTGTGTAAAATAAATAAAAAAATGTGTATAATTATAATCTCTAATTTTATAATTTCAATGCATTAATTAAACAGTCACTGTGTGAATATACAAGTGTGAGTGATTAATGTGCTATAATCTGTGGATGGTAGAGAGCAGGAACAATTAAGGCAGAGCCTGGAATAATCATTCACACTTATATTCTTCTTTGATAGTGATATAAAGTTGCTAAAAAATTTAATATTCAATGAGTGGTACTTGCTTCTAGTGTGTTTTTGTCTCAGATCACATTTCATGAAGAATCGTAAGAATAGAAATTTAAGTGATGTATCAGATACTCTCTCAATCAAACCATAGTGTGGAAATGATCAAAATTAGAAAAATGTTATGAAAACGTATGTAGACAGTCAGTAGTAGAGAAACAGCATGTATAATATGAAATATACTTAACTAAAAAATTACTAGTTAAGTGGATAATAAATTTTCTTTTTTTTTGCAGCACCACATATGGAACGAAAATAGGATGCACTCTGTGTAATTCTGAACAACAGTAAAAATATGAGAAGCACATTGAATAATTTATTTCAAATACTTGCTAACAAGATATTAAATAAATTGAGATAATCTCTGTTAACAAAATTGTATAAAATATATGTTAAGATCACAAGTTAAATTGAATATTCATACAAATCTCACTTTACCAGGAAGTTAAACTAATAGGTATATAGAAATTTTTTCCCACCAAAAATATAGGATAATTATATCTCTATTTAATCTATCACTCACTACAACATTAGACAAGTATTAAGATAACTTAACATCATTCTTCATAATCATATTATTTAAATAGAGAGTGAATACATATATATGAGAATTATATATAAAAATATTTAGAAATGAAATATATGAATTAAACTAATAAAATAATAGAATAACTCACCAAATAACATAATTTATATTAAACTTTAACTTTAACTGAGATATATTGAGTATTTAACTAAACATCTAATATTTATAAATTTAATTTCTGAAAAAATTCTAATATTGAGTTGAAGTAATACTAAGTTAATCAAAGTTGAAATCAATATTAAATAAATTTACGGTAACAAGCTTGGTAAACAATCAATTTATTTAATAAATACTAATTATATTTAATAAATGTTATTTATGAATAGTTAAATTTTATTAAAATTCAAGAGCCTTATTATAATTATCACTAATAGAAAGATATAATAATACGACATAAAATGCGAATATTACTATCATATTTAATATATAATAAAAACCAGTTTTAATGGTGAGAAATATAAACCCCATATATATATATATATATATAATAATATATATAAATATATATAATATATATATATATAATTATATATATATATATAATATAATAATATATAATTATATATATATATATAATATTATTAATATATATTATATATATATTATATATTAAATTAAATAATTATTATATATAATATTATTATAATATTATATTATAATATAATATATATTATATATTATATATATATTATATAAATATATAAAGTATTCAAAATGTTAGTATATTGTTAAAAAGCGTAATTTTACAATTTATAATTTAAAAAGATAAGCTTATATATATATTTACATAATTTTTTAGTTCATTTTGTGACTGACTTTGGGAAGTACAGTAAGGGGTGTAAACTTAGATTAGGACATAATGTTTGACAAGTGAGTCATAAGTAGTTCTGCATGCAATTAGTTGTAATATGTGCGCAAAGCATAAATTTATTGAGATAATACCAAGTCAGGTTTTTCAATGGCGACTCTAGTCTAGACTTTCATTTACACGTTCAGGTTTTTCCAGCTATCTGGTAAGTCTCGTCTTTCTCTTCTCTGCTCGTTCTTCTCTTCTCATACTCTCACACAATATACGGTCCTGCTCTACCCCTCTAGAAGGTACTTAGGTGATCTTCCTGTGCATCACGGTGCTCTTTCAAAATGGTGCTCGTCACTATGCACTCTTCATCTTTCTTGTAGTATGGCTCAATTATCTAGATTTTATCGTGAGATGTTTTTTATCCCGCTCACATATATACGATGTTTAATCGTTATTATTATATATATCACGTGTACTGAAATTGTGACTTTCTACATAGGAGAAATATTATTGAAAAAAAAAACACTAATACAATTAAATTTAAAATTCATATATCCGATATTTCGATGTATACGTTTATGACAGGTGAGAATATACTCTGAGGTACCCAAGGGAGGTGTAAGTGTAAAGGTGATCAGTGCGAAAATATAGTGAGTCTTCATTAGCATCTTACTCTAGGGTGATCTATATGTAGTGGGGCTCGTCGCTGAAAAATTGTTTGAATATGTATAGAAATGATTGAGATTATTGTTAGATATGAATGTAGCGAATTACGTGAATACTTCTTTGTGTACATGATATAGTATACTCTCGATAACAGATGTGATATCTCAAGCCTATACAGTATATTTAAAGTCACTCGTTAATTTGAATATGTAATCCATAGTATAATATTTTATCATCATAATATCTGGTAATTCATCGGACAGTTAATGATTTCTTAATTGTTAAGGTGGAGTGTAATTAGAGATGTATAGCGCATATTCTACAGCTTTGTGATGAGCCTAGACACCGTGTCGATACGATTAGCTCCATTACTAGATAATGTTGGTCGTGTATCTTTGTTATGTTTGCTGTTGTCATCTCGTGTACGAAAGCTACAGTTTGAACTTTGTTTTAAGAATGTGTGCGCTCAATTACGGCAAAGACGTTTCGTGTTGAAGCTATATAGTCATCTGAGTTTATATTAAACACTTTTTTCTTGGTTCTTGTTATATTTTTTTGTCACTAAACTCTTTATCATTACTTTTATTCTATTACTCTTTTACTTAATTAATATTTTAATTACTATTTTGACCAATATTAATTCGACATAATAATAATAATATAGAAGATTAATATTTTTAATATTTTCATATAATAACATAGAAAAGGTATTAATCATACAATATTACTACTGTTTAAAACAGAAAATCTTTCTACATTTAAGTCTCAAAGTAACATGTTACATAATGGTGATGAGATACATCGAATAATAATAATATATAATAATATATAATAATTTGAAAGCTCACATTGCTGCCAACATCATACCTCTGGTATGATGCGTTGAATCCAACCTACTAGTTGTATAATAGTTTAAAGGCGTTAGTGAGAATATGTTATACAACGATGCAGGATGTCGTTCTGATATTTGTATTGGTATACTGTTTTATTTAAACGCTTAATTGTAATGTAGTAAATATGGTTAATGGTGAACTAATGTTTTTAGTTCAGAAATGTTATGTTAGCGTTTATTCGTTGATCTGTATGAATGATAATAGGTGATTAATTTATGATATGTTTGTTAGAAGTGTAATATTATTTGCTATAATAGTTCTAAACGTTTATATCATAGTTCTTACATAATATATGTTATTAATTTTTGAATTATGACATAGAACTTTGAATGTATATGTAGTATAATTTCAATTAGATCAAAGAATGCTGATTAATTATTTTTGGATATAGTATATATATATATATATTTGGAATCATTTACTGCTTTAAGTCTTAGCTGATTAAATTAATATATTGATTTGAAATAAGAGTAAGGGATATAGGTTTGACTTTATGTCTGTATAATGAGGGGTAGTTAATTGAGAGAAAAATTATTCTAGGTCAAAATGTTAATAATGACTGTCTTTATTTCAGTAGTTCAAATATGTTAGTATTATAATTTATAGTAGGTTTTCTCGGTTTAAATTGTAAATAGAATATCCGAATGGTAAATCTGTGAGATTTATTTAAACTATGTGTGTGTTAAGATACTTTTATGAAAAGTTTTTTACTTAAGAATGATTGAAAAATTAGCACTGATTTGTTAGGAAATGACAAGTATTTTGTAAAGATATTACGTGTTAATCTGTGAGATGTATTAGAAACGTGGACTTAGGTTATGTTTTTGCTGTCGCTGAGTAATGTTAGTTTTGCCCAAGAATTTTGCTAATGTCAGTTTTTATTCATATTCAAAATGAATTGTTTTATTTGATAGAATGACACTTGATGAAGGTAGTAGTAATTCAAAAGTTCAAGATCTGGTTCTTTTGATATGAATTAAGTCATCATTTGTTAGTATAGGATATTTGTATTAAGATATAATATTGACTTAATATATAAGCTTATTTGAATTAATTATGTTTAGATAAAACGCGGGGATTACATTTGAGTTTTGTATATGTCCTTCTTAAGCTATCATTTATAATTTGATAAGTAGGGGAATTTTTGAGTGAATGTTATAAGCAGATTAATTTACATACTGAGGTATGGTTAGGTTTCTGTTGTACATTATTAAATAAGTAGTTGCATGAGTAATTGAAACTAATGTATAGCTTATTAATTGATTGAAAATACTTTTACCTTATAGTATAAATTTCGTTGGTATGTATGAATTAATTAGGTACGTAGTTTATATATAATTTTATTTGTATTTAAATATATTATTATAGTAATGTATGATGTATAAAAAATATTATACAAATGATAATGTACTATGTTTATGAAATAAAGAGTGTGAGAATATTAATGATTATTACGATTCTGTATGCATA
The DNA here is from genome assembly GCA_015478945.1 of Trachelipus rathkii. Taxonomy (NCBI): domain Eukaryota; kingdom Metazoa; phylum Arthropoda; class Malacostraca; order Isopoda; family Trachelipodidae; genus Trachelipus; species Trachelipus rathkii. The sequence goes on from JABUQX010015281.1 coordinate 10,825, forward strand.
CATGTATTAGGTATATAGTGACTTGTTAACTCTTGTTATAATAGTATATGGTAATTACTTATTTTGATTAAAAATGTGGATGGAAAATATTAACACGAAATAGGATAATTGTAGCTACAGAATTTAGCAGATAACTGTATACTTGTGTTACAGAGTGTATGATTATTTAGGAAACATAAATATTTAACTTGTCTTCCACACATTGTGAACTATGATGTAACTCTATAAAATCTTGTGATGATTAATGTGTAATATACTACTTGTATTTAACAGATGTAGACTTGACTACTAATTTAAACAGGGATATGAGTTACAGCAGCTAAAAAAAAGAACATATTTATTTATAAGTTGAGTATTAAATTATAGTCATCGATAATGTGTTGCTCTTTCGAACACTAGTACTATGTAATATCTATAGACATTGTGTAAGTGTGTGAGGTATGGATCTGTAATGGGATAAGGAGGAAACGCGAGAGAGTGTGATGATTCTTATGTATAATGTGTTTTATTTGTCTCATATTTATATCAAGTAATGTGTGTCACTTCATTATCATGTAATTGAGATACATTTTTAATATTACAAAATATAGAGAACTATTATCTGTGAGATCATATTAACTACCACTTTGGTGACTTCTAATATAACTTAAATTTTTTTATGTTTATGTTTGAAATAAAACTTTAATGTTTGCAATTAATGTGCGTTGGGGTTTGATGCTCTACGGTATGGTATGTTTACTCGCGCACACTCACTCTGTGTAAATGTTACTATGTCAATTGATAAGTGTAATAGGTTAGAATATAAGTTAGAGGGATCTGCGAATTTAGGCTCATTGTATAATTAGACAGAGGTTATGATACGATAAATTTTTTGTTAAATATTACGTTGTTAATGTACGTTAATATGTTAGAGATTGCTTGAAAAAGTATGAATGAAGGTTATCGATATCTTTGCTACGCTGTGTTAGTTACAATTCGTGGTATAGTTAATGGAGCTTTGTGTCAATGTTAAGAGTTTTATTCAATGGAGTAATAGTTGGTTTTAGGATTTTGTCGTTGTACTTTTATATTGTAGTTCAGAGTGAGCTAATGTAAGTTTATTAGTTTGAACACTTTGTTACGTTTAGCATATATTCGTTGGATAGTATGATAATTAGAACAAGGTTTGGATAATTTTTTGTTAAAATATTCCATGTTAATATATGCAAAATTAACTGATATGGTTAAGATATGCTTGACAAGGGTGAATAGGCCGTGTTTTTTTGAAATGCTATGTTAGTTGTTTACTTTCTGTGTTAAGTATGGAACTATTTGTATAATGTATGAGTTTTTATTTCTTCCTAAGGTGTGTTAGGTTTGTCTTTTGCATTATTTTCTTAGTTCAGATGAATCTATGTAAGCTTATTAATGTAAAAAATTTTGTGTGTTTTTTGGTTTTTTTAAAAACCATGGTTTATTTGTTGATCAGTATGATAATTATACAAGGTTATGATAAATATCTTGTTAAATATTAACTATGTTAATGTAAAATTAACATTGATATGTTAGAGATGTGTTGAAAAAGTGTGAAATACGTCACTATTTTTGGTTATAATGCTATTTTTAGTTATTTACTGTTGAATAAGTGTTGGAACTTGTGTTATTGTAAAAGTTTATTCGTGCTTAAGGTGTGTAAGGTTTGTCGTTGTACATTATATTTTTAGTTAAGGTGAAGCTATGTTAGCTTTATTAATGTGAAAACTTTGTTACGTTAGCATATATTTTTTGGTCAGTGGATAAAGAACTTGATTTTATGTTATGTTTATCAGAAATGATACTCGAAATGTGATATGAAACAATAGATCAGTAGATCAATAAATCATGGGATGGCGGATAGAGGGGAAGGAGGGTGGGTAGATGGTTTTGAATTACTGTCTACTTGGTGCTTGTTGGGTGATGTGAAGTACACATCGGTGTTGTGCGTTTAGAATTGGTATAAATAACCATTTGATAAATATAAGGAAAAGAAAAAAAAATTTAGTAAAAACAAAAATGATTTAAACAAATAAAACAGAAATAAATAAAAGTTTTGTGTTATGTTATACAAAATATGACTTGAGTTAATATATCAATAGATAAATAGATCATAGATGGGGTGGAGCGTGTGGGGTGGGTGATTTGATTTACTGATTTACTGATTTGCTGCTTTAGGGTATTTAAAAGTACAAGTTTTTTACATTATAAACATAAAAAGAATAAAAGTTTTGTGTTATGTTAAATAAAAATATGACTTGAATCAATAGATCAATAGATCAATATATTAATAGATCAATGGATCAATAAATCAATAGATCAATAGATCATGGATGGGCAGGAGGGTACTGGGGAGGGTTGTTTGATTTACGGATTTTTTGATTTATTGCTTTAGGGTATGTAAAACAACAATATTAGTAAAAATTATGACTTAAATCAATAGATCATGGATGTGCAGTAGGATGGCTGGATGGTAGTTTGATTTACTGATTTACTGATTTACTGCTTTAGAGTGTAAAAACGAAAAAAATTTACGTTATAAAAATGAAAAGCATAAAACATTTAGTAAAAATATATTTTTTAAACAAAATAAATTAAAAATAAATAAATAAAACTAATAAAAATTTGAAAATAAATTAAAAAAAATTAAATTGAAAACAAAAATTAAACACAAAAAATAAATGTAATATGAAACTTATAATATAAATAAAGGAAACAATATATTTTATTTGACGTTTATCAAAGAAAACAGAGATTTTGAAATTAGAAATGTCAGTGGGGGCTAAACAAATGTTTAACTCAGCACGCACCAGGCTCCAGCACCTGCTTCACTTACTGACCTTGCCTCCATTTACTTCCTTCCTCCTTCTTCTTCCTCTCATCTTCCTATGTTTTTGATCCTCCTAGCATTTTGTTCTGGGGAATCCCCCTCGGGGTTATCTCGAACACCCATTACGGAATTTACAACATCATATTCGGTCTATGACCTTATAAATATATTTTGATACCAATATTGAATTAAATGATTTTATTATTTATTATATTTATTAATACCTATCTCATCATTCAGAATCAACGGAATAAATTATCGCTAACATAAACATTTCTGAACTAAAACTATGTTTACCATAAATACCTGACATACATTAAGCTTTATAACTGGGCCTACATTAAAAGTATACATTAACAAAGTATAACAACTTCAAGCTTTACTATAGACAACTAATGAGTAGGCTTGGATATAACGCAGTCATACAGACGGTGATTTGCGCGCAATGTAGCTTTTTCATATTATTATTATTTGATTATATTTATATATTATTATTATTATTTATTATTAACATTATATTTATTATTATTATTATATTTATTATTATTATTATTATTTATATTAATATTATTATTATAATTAGATTATTTATTATTATTTATTATTATTATTATTATTAATTAATTAGTAGTAGTAGTAGTAGTAGTAAGTAGTAGTAGTAGTGTTTAGTAGTATTTTAATAATCATAAGCAAAGATTTATAATTAACTGATATAACTAAAACCGGTGCCGACTCGACTCCAATTTCCTCTGATCTGACACTATTTCCTTCCTTCATATAGACTCCGACCTCCTTTCTCACTTCTCTTAATGCATTTGACCAATTTTTTTGGGGATATCCCGAGGGGGGTTTCCCCGACACCCTTAACGTAACTTGTAACCTTCATTTCGAGATCGCGAATTCGATAAATATATAAGAACAATAACAGAATATTGTTATATCATCAAATATTTTTGTAACTCGGCACGGCACCGGAGCCCGTACGTTGACGTCTCAAAATCCGGATCCATCCGACTTCCGGTTCCGAATACCAATTTTTCCAAAATTTCAGCCTTTCTCAGAATCATTCTTTCTTATTTTTAGCCTTTCAATTATACCCTAAACCACTACAATAATCTTCCGTACGTTGGCTACGACGAGGTTACGTCACACACATACAGCGCCTCCAAATTTTTAGGACGATACAATAAGGCTAACCTACGGTTGATATAATATACGAAGAGAGGTTTAGTCGACGAACTGCCTTTCTATA
>JABUQX010015282.1:0-10000 GCA_015478945.1 Trachelipus rathkii
GGTAGTGATAGAGTTTTCGCTTATAATACATAAATAGATCTTAGCTTATGGTTGACTTGATATTATAATATTAAATTTTATATAAAATTTTAAATTAATTTGTTAATGCTATTGGATAATGTAAATTAAGAAAAATTAATGACATTCTTACTAATTATTGATAGATATATTATGGTAACTAAATCATTAAGCTTTTAAATACTAAATCTTTCATGTATTCTATGATATTATAAAATTAATTAGTTACATTTCTACAAAATGCAATTTAATTATTTATTATTAGTCAATATATGGAATTTAACTTATGAAAATTTGGTATTATACAATTTAGTATGAGTATTTGGACTATAATGAGTATTTGTGAGGAATATTATGAAGATCACGATTGATTCCGTTAAATAAGAATATGGTATTTTCTCTAAGGTTACAGAAGATGGTTGTGTCTTATTAAAATAAAAACTGTTATTTACTTTAATACAAATTAATACTGTAAATATATGATTCTTCTTATTATTAGTGGTGATTAATGGAATTTAAGATTTGTTTGAAGGGTCCACCTACCTCTTTAAGAATTATTTATTTGTTATCAGTGATTTTAATATTAATATGGTATTTAATGATACGACTGCTTCATAAATCACTGCTTGTTTCCTCTCTCCTATGGAGTTGCGTTCCCCTGTGTTAAGTGTAGTTTAATTAATTATTTATGGTGTAATGCCATAGCTATTTAGTGTGAATTGAAATAAAGATTTGAGATAAGAAGTGGAAAGTAATTATATTGCAAATAATTTATATTAATAATGCTAATAATAGGATTGATTTTGTGTGGAGTTTTAATTATTTCATAAAAAGAGTAATATAATAATAATAATAATTAGAGGAATTTATTTACATGAAAAAAGGAACGCATTTTATTTTTCGGTGTTTATTTACTGACTGTAGTTTATAAGACGATCTATTCTATGAAGTGATTGCTCGAGATCTGTGATTGTATTTATTATAGATTAACTTCCAAGTGATGAATAACTTTACTGTAAGACTAGAACAACTCACATGTAACACTCTTCCGTAAAGTTTTGTTGCCCACAAACAAATGAGGGTAACAACACGGTAGGTTTGGTAGCTCAAGTCCCTTACTTTCTGTGGGTTCTCATGTTCTTGTTAGGGCCTGCGGGAGTGGAACCATTGGGTCGTGAGTCCTTAACTGTGGTGGCAGATTTCTTATATCTAACCTATTTAATATCCTAACCTAACCTAACAGTGTAGTCCCCGTTCTCTTTCTTATTTGTCTTTTTTGACTTGTTTCTATCATGTTGGTAAGCCAATGGTATACTGTTACCTGGATTTGGTGATTCTGCTTCGGTGCGTTGCTATACGCGCAGCTGCGAGAGACGGAGTAGAGAGAGAGAGAGGAGAGAAGATGAGTAGTATGTACTGTAGATGATTCGGGAGAGGAGGTATGGTAGCAGAGAATCTGTTTTTTTGCCTCTTAGAGAGAGGAGGTAGAACTCAGTGGAGCAGTGCGTAGTCAGATGAGGCATGGTGTCTCCTCCCGGTGTTAGAGGAGTTACGTATGTTCGGCACACGTGACGTGCTGTGTTGCCCATTTTATTTGCAGATGCTTATGCCTCTATGTTTTTTCTTTCCGTTTCGTCTTTTTTCTTTTCGTGGCTGTATTAGATTCGTTTTTTATTGGGCATTTTGCGGGTGCCTCTCTTGAGTTATTCTTTACCGTACATTTCGCGCGTATAACTTCTTTCTTCCCTTCTTATGATAATGAGTTGTTATCTATAGATAGTTTTGTTCCATCATCTTGGTTCTATCATAGGAGCCAAACAATTATTTTTCAGACTATATGATTTTTTTCTCTGTCTCTCTTCTCTGTTAAAATATACAAAAATTAATTTAGTCTATAATTAAATATGGTTCTAACTTTGAAAGGTCTTTTTATAATTTGTTCAGAGTATTTAAAAGTAATTATTAATGAAAAAATTTCTATACTATTGTGATAGATGGTCATTTTAAACTCTCCTTTTTTGAAATCCTATTAAGCAAGATAGCAGGATGTCGATTTTGTTGTTTCAAGGAGTTTTACCCTAACATTCTGCTATACTGTGTAAATAATGTATTCAAATTGCTTTGTTTGTAAAAACTATATGGTTTCTCATACAGAATTTAGGATATCTCTAAGGAGTATTCCTTTGGGAATGGAATTGCATTTTAGATCCCATATTGTGTTACATTTACTGTAAAAGTAATGATATTGTTTAAGGTAATGAAGTGGTTACTTCTTTTTATACACGTGCCCCTCTTTGCGACGTGAGAGCATATCGGTAAAAGTATAATGTTCTGGGTTGTCTTCTTGTATATGTTACGATTTTTATGATTTTCATGATTTCTTGTGATGCTATTGCTTTTAATATATAGACCATATTGTTATCTATGGTGTTGTGTGTTTTGTGAACGATGTATGCGCATATTAAGTAGAAATGCCTGGGATAACATATAAAGGTTTTTACAGTAGCATCTATAGTTGATTACTATTCTTTCTATATGATAGTGTAGTAGGATTTAGTGTAAAGAATATTTTATGAAGGAGTAAACAAGATATTGGAGAGTGGTATGTTGTGATTTTTTCCTATACTATTCCAACCCTTTGAATACACGTATATTTTTAGGAGTTATCAATCCTGTGTAAGTATATTTCCGTGTGATAAAAATTTCGAATTGAGAACGTGTAATAGACGGTATTATTTAATAATTAATATTTTAAAGTAATAGGAGCATTTTGAGTGTGAGTATAGATGTAAGTTGGTTCCTCTTATGTTCTTCGACCAAGGGCCCCTTTAGTTTTTTCGACATTACAATTGGCTATTTGTTATCATGTATCTCATACTTTGTTCTTGAAAACCTGAGTATGTATTTTTGTCTGTTGACGTTTATAGTATATACTGATAGTGGAGATAATATGCTGCAACCACAAATTTGACACTTTAGTTAATATGAATGCTGATTAAGAAATTTATTTAATGGTTTCTGATAATAGTTGATAACGCGGCAGATGATGAAATATAAGTGTTCAGGTAGTTGGATATTAAATAACTTTTGTGAAATTGAGAAAAGGTAAATCTGTCTGTTAAATTTGCTCGTTTTAGATTGAGGTTCTAAAAGATATAGTAAAAGGCTTCACCGATCAGAGTTATGATCATAATCGTACTTGCTATTCCTCTTAGAATTATCTTTGTAATTCTCTGCATCATGATCAAAATATTTGGTTTGATCAGATGGGTAAGGCCTCAAGGCCTTATTTCTAAAATAATTCTTTTGATCAGATGGTTAGGCCTCCTGGCCTTATTTCTAAAATAATTCTCATCTGTGGAACAAAACGAATTATCTACAGGATCATGTGAAGCCTTTGATTTTATTAAATTTATTTTCTATAATTTTAGATCTACAGAGTTTGGTGGAATACAATAGAGCTTCGTGGTTGTTCTTTTTGGTTATTGAGAAAAATTACAAAAAGAAACATATCAATAAATTTAATTTTTTTTCTGATATGAGTTTTAATGTAGCAATCTTTTATTTATACATGATTTTCAGTATGCAATGATATGTGATGGTGACGACAGACTCTAATAGTATTCACTGATTTAAAAATTTTAGATATTTTCTATAATTTTTTATATATGTCGCCCGCTGTGAATTATATTAAGCCTTGCCCTTGGGCTCTGTCTGGAGTTGTTTTTGTCCTGTCTATTTTATTTTATTAGGGATTTACATATTTAAGTAATTTTTACTTCTCTATTTGTCTATATTTCTTTTTTAATCTTAGCTTTATTCTAATTATGCTTGGAGCCTTTAAGCGTGATATATATGTTAGTTTATTTGTTCTTTTATTGTTAGCTTTAATATAGTTATGCTAGGATCGACATAACACAATGTTTATGTTCTATTTTATATCGTTTCTTTCTGCGCCCATGTACTACCCTAGCCTCTTTGGTCTTCCTGTTCAGTTAGAACAGAAACGTCTGCGTGGCTTATACAGTTTCTTTTCTACTTACCTAGGTTGGGGATCTTGTTCCTACTTTTTTGTTGATTGAATTGTCGAACTCGTTACTTTTAGTTTTTTAACTTCCTTTGGGTACTCTTTTTGGCTCTTCCGTCTGCGTCTTGTTATTCCCGTTACTGTTCTGTCCTGTTTGTCTCGTTTTACGTTTTCGTTTACCCCTACTGTGCTTTGAGTTTCTTTTCCTTTTCTTTTCTTGTGTGGCCCCCAATGTTTTTACTCATTATTGTTTTTTGGATGAATGGAAGATCTGACGAGTGTTAAATTTGAACAAGCAGGATTCAGATGTCCGCTATGAGATAGGGACGGCGATCAAGAAAAAGGCAAGCCGCTTTATTATGAATAAAGTTTTGGTTATGATGTGGTTTATCGTGTTTTATTATTTGTTGTATTTTTATATATTAATGATAGTATTAATATTAATATTATTCGTTGTATTATGTTAAATTTATTTAATTAATAATTTTTTACTAATTATAAGGTTTACTTAGCCAATTTTGGCTTATTGTAAATTAGTGAAGATTCAATATTTGAGGTTTAAACTTTTTTTAATATTCAAATTATATATATATTTATTTTTTTGTGATTTGTTAGCTTCTATATATAAATCCATATATTTACTTGATTTTAGGAAGTTTGGTTATTTTATTGAAAGTCTCATTTAAGAAATAATTATTTCGTCTGGGAGTTGTTATTATATATATATATTATATGTATACGTGTGATATGAGTAGGTATATTTTAATTATAGATTTTTCCTATTTTTATTTTATATAATTTTAATACTTTCTTTATAATAAATTAATAAATTAGAATAATAATTAATTTAATCTTTTAAGACTTAAAGTCAGAGTTTTTTCCCCTTTTTTTTAATTGTCTTATTTTAATTTTTTATGCGTGTATTAGTTTTAATTATTTTGATAATATTTATTTTGTATATATGTAATACTCCCAATTATAATTTTATCCTAATATTTTATTACAATTTATTATCTTGATTTTTTAGGTTCTATTTAGGTATTATGTGATTTTTATTTATTTCTGCTGCTGCAGTCACTGTATTCAATATAATAGTTTAGGGGGCTGTAGTAAGGGGTTTATTTTTACACTTGTGTTACATATTCTTACTATATTATTTTTTATTACTACCGTATAAATGTCAATGTATCTAATATAAATTACAAGAGGTTCTTGATGCGAAAAAGGACATGATATATATATAGACCTCGTAAGAATGGAGTAACTATATTAGTTTATACATATAAGGGTATATCGTTTATAATATTAATTATAGTTATATTATACTTTATATAGCTCAATTATCGTATTTTATGCTATATATAATCAGGCCTTGATACCTGTGACATTGATACTTACTTTCATTATTAGCTTTATATAGTTACTATATAAAATTATAATACGCCTATTGAGGAGTGTCTATATATCTCCTATATATGATATACTCGTAGCTCTTTCATCTGTTACATATCTAAACTGCTGAGAAACGACTGGGGTAGGAATGATACTGTATATTTTTATTATTCGATTACATAGATTACGATTAATACAGACATATGAGCTTTACAATATACATAAAGTGTTCAAATTTTTTTTTTTTTACATTTCATTCTTTATTATCATTTTATAAATTGTTTATTATTATTTTATATTTCATTTTATTTTATTATATTATTGATATTATTTATTTCTTTTATTATTAATTATTTTTTTATTTAATTATATTTTTAAGTTCCTCATCTTTCAGTTTATACTTTGACTCTTTTCATTTTATTATACTATTCATTATTATTATTATTATATGTCATCAGAATTTTAGCTAAGATGATATCCAATTAGAGCCTTATTAATTTAGCTACTTTAATTAAAAATAAATTATACTGTGTTGGAAACGAAATTATTACTAAATAACATTTATCTTATAAAATTATCTTATAACTCTCATCCCCCCTCGAAAATTTATAGCTTACATCCGATACTTATACTCTTTATCTTTAAATCGATAATTCGATATTTCCTACTATTCAAAAAAACTATTGATTATGCCATTTGAAAACGGATTACAATTCCACCCAGCTTTCACAGGTAGAGGGGAGGCTCTATTGTATTGGCCCATGATATTGATACTGCCCATCCCTACACGAAATCTTTATTTACATGGAGGGTTTAGCACCATCCCTGCCACCCCTACACTCTTTCACTGCATAACAATATTGAAGTCGTTGATGCTGTATTACAAGACTTATAATATGATTAATCAATTATTTATCATATATATATATATAACTAATTAAATTAAAATATATATATATATTCATTATATATTAATACATCATACTCTATAGTATCCCATATATAATATATACCTATTCCTCTATAATATATATATCCTATATTATCATTATACTATAATAATACTTATACTATTATAATATAGCTACTCTATATACGTAATTCTACTGTATCATTAATATTATATACCCTATAATATCGTTTATTTTATTATCTACCTCATTTCCCCAGATTGGGGGGTTGAGGTGCGGCGCATACACCGGAAACAGAAAAACGTTGTTAGAATTGAACATGACGTAAGTCGAAAAGTAAGCTTCCCTTACGGTCCCCTCCATACCCTTAAGTGAGAACTCGTCGCAATCAGAAAAATCCACCCTAGTGTTTCACGGACAAGCTGGCGACTGACCTTCACTGCGGTATCCTCGTCAATGTGGGGTTTCATCTCCTGGTAGGTGGGATACTACCATACCCCTCAAAAACCCCACCACTTCACTACTAGTGTATCGATGATTTCTTGTCGCCCCTGCAAACCTCACATTCCTTTCTTGCAGCGACATTCCTTACTTGACTCTCATCTTTTTTCTTCGGCTCCTCAGCCAGCCTCGAATTACCATCAAGCTTAACCATAGACTCTCGTCATAATTTCCATTTTGAACGCCAAACCCATCTCAATGTACTCTCTTTATTTTCTCATTTACGCTTTTCATCACACTAACACATTTAATATGTTTTCGATTCCACTCATTCTACACACGGACACCACATCACACACGCTACACACACACACACGCCCCCTACATCAAACACAAACCTAGCACACACAACTATTTCCCCCGCCGCTCCCCACCCCCTGCTCCCCCCCCGCCACATCTACCCACAGCCCACGTAATGCGCGCACACCTCCTACATGCCCTCTCTGACACCGCAACCCCCAGGCACGCCCCTACATATATACTAATATATCCCCATCATATACTATATACTATAATACTACCCTACTATTTCCTATGATACCTACGTAATATAACCTAATGTAATTCACTCATAAGTAGCGCGTACTTACTTACCCTATTATACCCCTACTTATATCCACACCCCTATTCCTATACTGTAGCTAAATATATATATAAATTATAACATATATACTACAGTTAGCTAAGTATATATTATATATAATAAAATGATATTGGTCATGTTTTCTAAATTTGCTTTTCCATCACTGGTTATATGTTTACTGTACGCTTACTATAAAAATAATTCTCAATTGTATAGAGATATGAAAGTTCCAGTTAAAAGCTTTAATGCGACAGCAACTCATCCTATTATCATTATTATGTCAATTTAGTCTTAATTATTCATTTTATTATTTCTATTATTATTATCCAATCTATTGGTATTATTGATTATTTTTATTCATTACTTATTACTGTAATAATTATTATTATTATCGTATTATTATTATTATTATTATTAATACTCATGTATCTTTATTTTTATTATATTAATCTATTATTCATTATTCATTTTTATTATGTATTATTAATTTATTCATCTATTATTATTATTATTAATTATTATTAATTATTTATTATTAATTATTATTCTTATTATTAATATTTTATTATTATTAATTAATTATTATTATTCATTTTATATTATTATCTCATTTATTATTATTATTATTTTCATATATTCTTTCATTATTATTTATTATTAATTCTATTATTATTTATTATTCTTATTATTATAATTTTATTATTTCATTTAATTATTATAATTAATTCTGAGATAGTAGTAGCAGTAGTAAGTAGTAGTAGTAGTCTAGTAGTAGTAGTCAGTAGTAGTAGTAGTAGTAGTAGTAGTAGTAGTAGTACATGACTTATTAACATTTTGCATGGCAAGTTATTCTATTTCTTGAATATAATAGATACTCTTTAAAAATAGCGCTTTATGGTTTCCCATATTTGTGGATAACTTTTATAAAATTTCTTTTTATTTAATTTACTATTACATTTGTTTTTTAACCAAAAATATAATCATCATATACATTAAAATATAACATAATTAATTATTTATATTATTGGTCATTTAAAAAAATTATCCCATAGGTAATATTGATGTATTTAAAGAAATTTTTTCTTCAAGATAATTAATGCATGATTTTATCATTACTTCTCGTTTCTTATCTTTTAATATTATTATTATTATTATTATTTTTTTTCATTATTAATTATTATTGATCTTATTTTATTATTACTTATCTATCTATATTGGATCTATTGATTATTATTATGTATTATCCGTAGCTGAAGTAATTATTGATTATCCATTGATCATTTTTATAATTAATTATCGATGAAATTTTCTTATAAATAATTATTATTATTATTATTATTATTATTATTATTATTATTATTATTATTATTATTATTATTATTATTATTATTATTATTATTATTATTATTATTATTATTATTATTTATACTCCTTTAAATTTGCTACGAATTAATCAATTGGAGGCATTATTTACAAAGAAAAAACATACATAATAATAAGATAATAATCCAAACTCGTTTTAAGATCCAGTTAAATCACCAATAAGTACATCAATTATGATCAAATAACTAATAGATAATAGATAATATTTATAATCAATAATAATAATAATAATATTTATTATTATTATTATTAATTAATTGTTATTATTATTAATTATTATTATTATTATTATTAATGATTAATTATTTTATTAAAATTATTATGTACTATATTACAAATTGTTTTATTATGTAATTTACTTCCACTCTGTATTATTTTAGTGATTATTGATTTGGTATTGAGTTCAATTGCCAATGATCCAGAATGATGTGGAGTGCTAAGCAAAATTTGACCACAAGATAATAACCATAATGATGTGAATTATTATTATTATTTTCTACTTGAATGGTCGATTGATTTTGAGTATGTACTGCAATGTAAACGTGAGTTGTTATTATTGTATGATAACGACTATTCAGGCCTTATTATTCTTAGCATCCTATTATGTATATATAGGTTTCATTATTTATTATTAGTTGATTTATGATTAGTTATTATTATTATTAGTTATTTATGATTATTATTATTATTATCTGATTGATTATTTTTATTATTAAGTTGATTATATCTATTAAATATTATTATTCTTATTAATATTGGTTATAATTTAATTTATATATATATTGAAAATTTATTATTAATTATTATTGATTATTGATTATTATCGTAATGATCTGACCATCTATTAGTTATTATTATTATATTATTATTGATTCATATTATTTTTATTTTTATTTTATTTTTCTGTAACTTTTATTTTTATATCATTTAGAGGATCATTATATAAAAAAATTGTAATTTTTGTAGATTGTGTTGCTACATTGAATTCTCTAATTAGTTACGGATTATACATTAAGAGATGTCTTAATCTCAACTGTATGGTCAACATATTATTGGGGGATTATTATTGATTAATATTAATTATTATTATTCATTAGTATTTTTATTATATGATTCTTATTATATATTTATTATGCATCATTCTTATTGATTAATTATTATTATTATTTATTATTATTATTATTA
>JABUQX010015282.1:15000-42500 GCA_015478945.1 Trachelipus rathkii
ATTTAAAATTGGAGGGAGGGGTCCATCTGAGTACAAAGAGTGAATTGTCGATGTGATTTCCTATGACATAAAGACGCCCATTAAATATTTTCCCCATCAACAAACCTCATGAACATTGGTTTAACTCTACTTGCTCTCATGTTATTCGTTGCAGTGACGTTACCTCCAGGAATTACCGTTGGTTTAAAACTCTTGGAATCTCATACTTCATTATGGAATCTCATACTCCGTTATGGAATCTCATACTCCATACTCTATACTCACACTTGGAATCTCATAATCCATTTATTTCATAATGGAATCGTGCTAAATCAAATCTACGTGCCACTAGGAAAACTTTTTCCGTAGGAGAAAGGCTAAATGTCCTTACATTATCACGCCTGTTGATTATAAAACTTGTCCCTCGAAGCTTGCTTCCTTGCTCCCTTGCTTAAAACTTGTCCTTCGAAGCTTTCTCCCTTGCTCTCTTGCTCTCTTGCTCTCTTTCTCTCTTGCTCTCTTGCTCCCTTTCTCTCTTGCTCTCTTGCTCTCTTGCTTTTTTGTTTATGCCTATCACCATCAACCTTTCCTTCTTGTTGAAATCTTGACTCAGTCAACCTGGGCCGAACGAGAGGGCCCTCTCTACGCACCTTAAATTATCATCATATTGCTCAAACCTCATTTATTTCTAAAGTTTTGAAACCTATCTTTAACATCTTTAATCTTATCTCGATCGAGAGTGGGATTTCCGCGAGGAAAGCTCTACTGGAAATCATCTTTCTCTTAGCCTTGATTCTTGGACCTCTGCACCGGGATTTCAGTGAATCCTTCGCTGTTGCGCAGGACATTGCGCAGGAAAGGAGTTTTCGATGGAGTCTGGCACAAAGTCTTCTCTTTGATTTCCTTTCCGGTCGTACTACTATAGGTTCTGTCCTTCACTGCTATTTAAAACTATCAATAGTTGCATTTCTCAGGGTTTTCTGCACTATCCCCAACTCTTTTTCTCCATTTTATTTGTAGTCTCAAATTTTAGCATCTTCCTCGAAAAGACACAGCTCAAACTTGGAAAAGACACAGCTTAAACTTTGAAAAGACAGCTCAAACTTTGAAAAGACAGCTTAAACCTTGAAAAGACACAGCTTAAAATTTGAAAATAACAGCTCAAAACTTTGAAAGACACAGCTAACAACTTGAAAAGCACAACTCAAACTTTGAAAACACGTTCAAAACTTTGCAAAGAACAGCTTAAACTTTGAAAAGACAGCTCAAACTTTGAAATGACAGCTTAAACCTGAAAAGACAGCAGCTTAATCTTGAAAAGACACAGTCAAACCTTGGAAAAGACACAGCTTAAACTTTGAAAAGACAGCTCAAACTTTGAAAAGACAGCTTAAACCTTGAAAAGACACAGCTCAAACTTTGAAAAGACACAGCTCAAACTTTGAAAAGACACAGCTCAAACTTTGAAAAGACACAGCTTAAACCTTGAAAAGATACGCTTCAAGCTTTTGAAAGACACAGCTAATATTTGAAAAGCCACAGCTCAAAGCTTTGAAAAAACACAGCTACCCTCCCCCCCCTCAAATTTAAAAGTGGACCAGCTCGAAATTCTTAGAAAAGACACAGCTCAAACTTTGAAAAGACACAGCTCAACTTTGGAAAGACACAGTCAAACTTTGGAAAAAGACACAGCTCAACTTTGAAAAGACACAGCTCAAACTTTGAAAAGACACAGCTCAAACTTTGAAAAGACACAGCTCAAACTTTGAAAAGACACAGCTCAAACTTTGAAAAGACACAGCTCAAAACTTCATCTGATCATAATATTCTTGATGTTTCTTTTTCTCATCATCTTTTTTCTCGAAGGATTATAATTTTTTTTCTTACTAAGCAATATTCTAAGAGGTTGCTTGTTCTGAGGATCCTCCAGATTTCCATCAAAACACCCCAGATGCTTGCACTATTTAGGGGTGTTGTTCTCCTTTGCATGAAGTATGTATCGCGATTGTGAGTTGCTTCAGCTACCACAGCTCTTCTTGAGAATTTCAGGTGCAATTTATGGCTCTCACTCCCACAAATTCTCTCTAGTCTTTTTCTGCCCGTCGATCTGTAACGCTACTTTCTTCATACTCTCTCTATTACAACGGTCAATCACTCTCCAATCGCAGACCACCCTTAATTGAGTAGGATTCGTCTTTCTTAACTATCACAATCTTTCTCTGTCCAATTACCTGATTCAATTACCTGACCCCTGACCTAATCGCTATGCTCATTCATACCTGTACTTCACCATTAAATTTAGGAACACAACCCATTTGTCTGGGCATGTCGGTCCTTAACTTGACTATATATATATATATATAACTATATAATTATATTATATATATATATAATATATATATATATATAAACTATATAGTAGTATACTATATAATATATATATATTATTTATATATTATATATAGTATAATATAAAACACTCCTAAAGCATTTCGCCCTGCTGGGGGAATCGAACCTGGACACTAGCAGATGTACGGTGCATTATGTTTTGAGACCACATTGTCCAGGTTCGAATCCAGCAGGGTGAATGCTTTAGGGGTGGTTTTATCAATACAAATTGAATTAAAATGTAGGTTGGCAATTTATTTTAATAAATATAGTATATAACTTATATATATATATATATATATATATATATTATTACTATATTATTATATATATATATATATTATATATATCCATATATATATATATTATATACTATATATATAATTATACTTATTATAATACTATATAATATATACTATATAATATATATATACTATATACTATCTATATATATATATAACTATATATATATTATATATATATACTATATTATATATTATATATATTTAAATATATATTTATATATATATATATATATGATATATATATTATATATATATATATATATATATATATATATATATATATATATATATATATATATATATATATATTCAAATAAAAACAAAATATATATATATATGATATCTTATATAATTATATATATATATATATAATATAATATATATATATAATATTATTATATTTATATCATATATATAGTATATATATATATGATATATATATATATATATATATCATATGTATATATATATAGTTATATATATATTATATAGTACTATATATATATTATATATATTCTCAGAAACAGACTATCAACTCGAAGAGTTACGAGTGCCTACTAGTCACCATATAATGGAAACAACTAGCCAAGGGTCATGTAAACCCCTGAGCTCAAATTTACCTTTATGTTACAATGTTCCTGTCCAGGCGTTGCCACAATCCGTCATCATGGATCAGGGACTATTTTACTCTTTGCATTCTAGTCTAAGAAGGAAAAACCAGCTAGGAATGCTTAGAACTCGTCAGCAAAGTTTGCTAACTCTACCACATCAGGAGGTAAGACAATAAGTTCCATAGTACTACAGTTTGAATGGAGCTTAGGAGTTATGGAATTTTATCAGTATGATTATATAGAAATTAAATTATAAATATATGTTGCTAGTTACTTAAAAGATAATCCAAACGACTCAATTACTTTCCGATTACTAAAATTAATGAGTATGTCAGAAGTATTTGAATTACTTCCCAATTTATATAATTACAGAAGATGCAAGGAGAACTAGGACGGCAGAATATAAACAATCTATCATTGAGTAAGTATACCTGGTAGAGTTGCGGATAATACAGTAGATAGAAGTTCGATAATAATGAAGCTCACGCGATTTGTGTGTGGCAATATGTGGAATACATACAATATTCGCTCTGACCATCATTTAAGAGGAACAGAGCAAGTATACATGGTGTCATACAGGCCTCGTCTAAGGACCGTGCTGCGCTAGACTGTGGAATTATTGATTTAAGAAAATTGCTGTACATTGTTAAGTATGACATCGTTCTATAACACTCATGTAGTGTAATAAAAAGAGCGGGTTGGAGCAGTTACAATGCACAGGAGCAATAGTACATGGACGCTCATATAAGGAGTATATTGAAGAGCAATTATCGGAAAGAGAAATTAACTTCCATAGTAGAAGGATCATCGTACAGTTATAAGAATTAGACAACCTAAAAAGAATACATCTCATATATTCAGCAACCTCTGTATATCCCGATTATATTTGAATATATAGCATATTTACAAATGAACAACTAATTCAGTTTTTTTGTTACACTGTTCCGAACTAGTCCACAAAAGCCTTCAAAACCGCACTATGGACTGCGGATTTAGAGACAAGTGATGAATTAGTCACATGACTCGCGAGCACAAAGATTCGTTACATTTCTAAAGAAGTAGGAAATATATAGTAGATGTAGAAAGTTTATAAATTGAAAAATAGTATATAAATTAGAGTATACCTATATTGGGTTTTTATCAATAAACGATTCAAGGCGTGTCTTCATTTACAACTATGGTAGCACAGATGTTATCGATAAGATTCAGAAAGCATCAACAGAGTCAGACACACCACTAAAGAGTATTGATCATCATAACGAAAACGATGACAACCTAGTATGATAGAAGAGAGAGACCATGATATAAACCGCATTTCATTTAACGATAAGAAATCTTTCTTACTTGTCAGTCTTAGAATTAATATGAGACATTTAGATGTATTATTAAAAACAATCTATTTCTTCGTCTTCAGAATGAACTGAGATAAGCAGAGTCAGAAACAGAGAACACGTGCCCTATTAGCAGAAGGTTATACTCTATAATAGGCCTTATACCGTCTTTCAAAACACACATATATTGTCAACGACTCTACAGTAGAAAAACAATGTTGCCTTATTGAAAGACGGTTTACACATTCTGAAACGTCGTTGAGAGCTCTTATCTCTTCACACAATCCGCGACACAGTCTGTTCTTATATTAGTTTAAACTTTTTTTTATGACTAAAACATTGGTGTACTTATTCGAGTATGACATATTTGGTCATATAAATACAAGTACTTCTATACAATTAAAAACGTCAATTTGAGACCAGCCATAAAAACTATACATAAGGAAGTTACGAGATGGTAGTGATCGCATTTTTGAAATAGCAAATTAGCCATTATGAAACATTCCAATTAAATTGTTTCGGACACAAGCAGAAAGATACGGGGGTTCCAAACTCAAATTTTAAGCATTGTACCAATAATTTTCAACATGTTTGAATTTTCATAAGAACAACAAAGTAACGTCATGTATGAAGTATTTAATTATTTATTGTAATGCTATCAAATGCAGATCGTGCCGTATTTTGCGAGAGTTAGGAAAATTTTATTAAAGAGAGAGAGTTTTTGAAAGATAATGAAATATTGAGTATATAAAAAAAATTTTAGAAAGGTTGATTGAGAGTTTTGACAGTTTAGGTTTTCGTCCTGAATACACCACCGATTTTTATATACTTCTCGAACTTCTGCTTCTGGATTTATGAGATTTGCATTGAACTGACACACATTGACTTTTGTGCAAATGCGAATGATACAGAGTTAAAAACTCAATTTATACCTTCCCGTAGGTAAAAAAATTTCCAGCCCACTTACCGGGATCATTTGCCAAAATACTGTTGAAATTTAGGAAAACAATCGAACACCTTTAAACAGCTTCTTAAATTTTTCTTAAATTAAGAAAAAGAGTAATCTTAGAAGTTAAATTTTTTATTAAAACAGGTTTTTCAAACTACTGAAATATTTGGTATGATGAAAACCAAAATTGAATTTCATTAAAAACGTCCATTTAAGACATCTAAAACTTTAATAAATTCCCTTTTCAGCTTTTTCTGGAAATTGTTTTGTCATCAGAAAACACCAATTTGTTTAATGCTGAAAAACCGTTAAAAACTCTATCTATAATTTCAAATAATTTAAATGTTGAAAATTTCGAAAGATGTCAGAATAACTTTTAAGGAGTATCGGTAGAGGGGCAGTGTGGAATGTGAAAATTTAGAGGGCAAAGGCCGCATCTTCTTTATTGCAAGTTAAAATTATACTTTCTAGGTTAAAAGGTTTTCCCACAACTACTGAGAACGATATTGAGGGATTCATAATAAACAATATTGTGATTTCATCACTTAAACTAAATCTACTTGCTACATTTACCACGACATCTAACGGGACGCATATTCGGATAAATTCATTTCAGCTTTTGAAATTGCAATTTACTCAAGGTGAATAATCCTAATTTTGCTTCTTTCATAATGCGCTGGCAGCATACCAGGGGTTAAAACTCAAATTTTTATTTTACAGAGGAGCTTACCGCGCGATAGAGGGAACTAATTTATTATCGAAAGATCTGATCATGCTATAGATTGACTAGAATATAACGGTATCTTTTCTTTAGATTGCTCTTCATCATTCAAATATATTGTCTAATAATTTATATAACTCGTAAAGGTCCATATTAACCAAATCCCCCCACCCAGTGCCCTCAATATATTTAGATATTTAAGATAAATTCTTACTACGGTTTCAAAAGGAAAGGACGTTATGAAAATAATTTGGATTATTCATTCGAAAATAAGAGCAAATTTACGACGTTGAGATCCTCTATATCACACTGGTATAAATATTCTGACACTGACTCTCTAGGATAGCAAGGTCAGGTAGGAAGTTCTCTTTTTGCATGCTTTCAGACAATATCACATCGCATTCACTCGACACACACACTCTAATCACGAAACTATTCTCACATAATATCATCTGAAAATATTAAAATAACAGGTTAAAATACGCTTCATTCTCATCTAAGATTAAAGTCATAATAATTTCAAATCTTGAAACTATTTATTTACGAGGTAAAGTCTTTGATAAGAGTTATTAAAAATAGATATATGTGATAATTATAAGATATATAAGCGTTCATTTCACTATTATGATTATTATATTAATTTCTCGTGTTATTAAAAAATAGCGATCAAAATCTAATTGAAATTTACTTTATGTTGCAGAGCACATGGTCTCTATATAGCACTTTAACACCGGGCATAAATACACAGGAGGACAGATTTTACAAATACTTAACACCAACATCTAAATATATACAACATAATCGAAAGAAAAGAACAGAATGAGAGAAAAACATTAAATACACTGTGAGATACTTATGGAAATTTACCTTGCAAACGTGTTAATAATATTACTCATCTAAACACTATTTATTATTAAATAAAATTATTCACTGGTAGCTTTTTGAATTATTCGCCATACAATGAAACGGTTTAATGTTTTGCGGAGATGCTCAGCAAATACTGTTGAAAACTCAATTTTAGATTACAACTTCTGATAAATTATTCAAATGGGTCTAGGATCATCACTTTTAGAGAAATATCCGAGTACTACTTATGGTCCTATAGAGTGATCTATAATTCGTTATAATTGTGCAGAATATGTAAGAAAGAAGCGAGTAATTTCTCTTACGAAGGTTTTAAGGAAATCAACTTATTATATGTTCTTTACAGTTAATTATAACAGTGAGTTTTTCAATATTCAAAACAAATCCGAAACTGCTGGTTGCTTGAGAGTTTTGTTCGTGATATCGACGCAATAAAGAACAACATCCATCAGCAACCACAAAGATAGGAACCACCGATAAGGATTGGAAATACTTTGCGTGTAAAACAATATTATAACGATTTGCATAATATTTGATCAGAATGATTACGAGAGCTATTACAGTATAGATTCAGGTTTATATCGAGCTATTATTATTATAGATGTAATAGTGCACGCAATTATTCACGGATCAGGATTGTGAATCACGCGCCTTTTTAAAGCGTGATTGAGTAAGGCCGTAGGGCGGTTCCCCAAATTATTCCCGGACGAGCCCTCGGTCCAGAGAGCGGCCGACAAGAATCTTGATCAACATCCGGACCTCAATGAAACTACGGACGAGTGACTTTCAGCGTTAAGACACTGTTGTAT
Source organism: Trachelipus rathkii (assembly GCA_015478945.1). Lineage (NCBI taxonomy): Eukaryota > Metazoa > Arthropoda > Malacostraca > Isopoda > Trachelipodidae > Trachelipus > Trachelipus rathkii. Next base: position 22,958 of record JABUQX010015282.1, read on the forward strand.
AGAGCTCAACTAAATACTCACATTAACCAACAATGTATTTCAACTACAACTATTACCGTAACCTATAGATCGACCCAACGAACAAAGCTACAGTCTCCCGCACTACTACGATCGCTTTCCAATCGAGGAGCTGCGATCACGTATCAAACTTGTGTATAGCATACCTACTGGTATTGTCCTTGAACTTAGTGAGGAAATATGGCTGTAGCTTTAAAGTTAATGGCAGAGCCCATGTAAAAGAGCCATATGGATGGCTGATGCTACTATATTGCTAGTGAAACTATGTGCTTTAAATTAATAAATAATAGCACGACAACTATTTATTGAACGGAATTGTACTGCGGGGATAACCTCATGCAAGGCTCCTATGAGCACCATAATGGATGCAAATTCGAGTCAATTACGATCTGTATGGTGGGATACGCAGGTGATGTAGGCAAGAGAGAGGCTAGAAAGAGGAGGAGAGGTCAATAGTGGGTAACAAATAGTCGTCAACAACAAGATTTGAGTTGTGCGACAGAGTTGATAGGAGGGGACCGGGGGGAAGGAGCGGAGTTTTCTGTGTATATGTGGAAGGCTTCGTCATGAATACGAAGTAAGTGGAGTCAGCGACCACAGTCTCATGACTTACTATTCGTGGTCGTACAGTGATGATCGTTGTGGAGAGCCACAGACAGCATCAATTGCATCTAGAGAAGTTCGTGGAGCCGATCTCCAGTATGTAATTTCTACACAACAAGCAAAGTCAGATTCAACAATGAGCTGAAGTAGTATGGCTTATCATTTCCGTGAAGACCATCTCGGCGACAGGAGGTCAACTAGAGAGGCAGAGCGCATGAACTTTTATCGAGTGGAAGCGATTCTGGAGCTTGTGAGGTCGGAATCCTATATACGCTTTGAGCTGCTGGAAATTCATCAGGAAAGCAAACTCACGTCTAGTCAGTTGAGTTGAGGACCGCTCATATTCCCATGTGTTCTGATGAGAGTAACGACAGGTCTGACGTACTCGAGCTTTGTCAATGATCCATCAGCGTTGCTTGGCAGTTAGGCTGGCAACTCTGAGTTGGTGAGCAGTACTATGGTCATCTCGTTACCAATAGACGACATCGAAGCCACGAAGCGCCTTGGAGCGTTTCCATATCAAACTCTCCAGAAGCGGAAGACCTAGATAAGGAAGAAGTATCGTCACATCAAGAATCCATGGGAATGAATCCATTCTGATCGGTGGGTATAGAATAAATTAGGGAGTGCTGTGATAGGAAAACTCGACAAGAAGAAGTTGGGGAGAATTTGGAGGGGCTGGAATAATCCAGAAAGCCTATAGAGGGTTTGTTGGAGTGTTCGATACTGTGGGTGATTGAGACTATTGAATTCGGAATAGATCTGCACGCGAGAGTTTTTCTGAGTTTCTATTTTTTCAGTGGGGGGTCATGTAACTGCGTTAATATTAGATGTTTTATATTTTAGTGAATAATCATGGTTTGGTTTCCTAATCTTACTGTTTTGCTTAGGAATATCTGTTTTAGGTGTAGGGCATGTGGAAACGAATAGGGATACTGGACGCCAAGCTCTTACGAGGTTTTGGGCGAACTCGTCGGTGAGGTTAGGGCAGAGTTTCCTCGGCAAGAATCTCTACAAAGTTGTGTGGGTGAGCAAACTTAGTTTCATTGCGGTTGGACTTGACAACCAGTATCGCGAGGTTGTTGATGGCAATCCTTTGGCAGGAGATTGATTGAGGGCACTTCGGAATATTTGAAATAGTATCTGTAATATAAGAAAGCTGAACGAGGCAGGTTCAGTAATTGCATGATCTGATCGGAATTGGTGGTGGAGTTTAACACTAGAAGGGTAATTTTGGTTCGGTGTTGGCACACTCGCGGCGGAGGAATGTTGCCATTGCACTGGTGGCTCAGGACCTTCGTAGGAGCCAGTTTTGTTTTTGCTTAGGAAACGGTTTCTTCTGAACTGTGTACTGCACATCGACTACCCTACTCAATTCGCATGGTACATTATTACACAACAGACCGATCTAGTTCAAGCGAACAGGTAAAACGGGCATTTTAACGCTGCAGAGGTACTCGTTGGGATCGCCCGCTGGTTTCCAGTGCGAGTGTGGAAGGTATTAGCGCAGGGAAGCTTATAACGACACGCAGCGTAAGGTCAACAAGAGACATCAGGTGAAGTGGAGGAATTATGGAAGCAGATTAGCGTTCGGAGTACAATCCAAAAGAGTATGTCTTTTAATCAATGCAGCGTTATCAACGGTTTGATCTTTCAGGTTTCAAGGCGTATTTAAAATAACTATCCATAAATAATATTATCGACTTAAATTGGGTCTCATATGATGTTACGACGGATATGGGAAAGAACCAAACCAGTAACAGAGGCGGGCGTAGCAACCCAGAATCAGGCACCTAAGCTGATTCACACCGACCTCCAGAACAGAAACGCAGGGTGTTCCTTCCATAGGGAAAAGACGGGGTTCATATCCCCCTGGGGGGGGGGGGGGACGAATAGCCGAAACTATTAGAAGGAAGAGCTTTAAATATATAAACCTAATAATTAATTCAACACACGATGAGGGGAACGGATGAAGACTAAATGATTAGTCTATTGTGACGTCTTAAGTTGGAACACCAAGATAATATCCGACACCTGAGCTAGACCAGAACAATACCTTCCCTTGCGGGTATATTACTATATACTTTTATATCGCAAGTACCAACTATACTATACTACTACTATACTAAACTTATATATATAATTACTAAAATTAGTTTTCTAACTAGTTAAACAGTTTTAAGAATAACGTATAATACTATATTCCTAGCTTATAATATACGGTCTGCAAGATGTTCAAAATGTAGAGAGAAAATTTAAAATAGTAAATAGGGCAGATAATATATATAAAGGGAGGAATAATTACCCTCAGCATCATCACCTCGCTCATCAGATTGCGGTGAGGTACCCAGCATAGCACCGTGAAATCCAACGAAACGTAGAAGAACGGAACATGACGCTAGTTGATACAAGACCTACCGTCCTACGTACGCTCCCCAGCATATGTCACGATGGGATACTCTTTCAAGTGTGAGCTGGTCTCGGGAAAAAAAAAAAACTAAAAAACACTGTAAATAACTGTTGGGGTATCACGAAAACCAAACGCCACGACGAACCCTTCCTGTGGTTACCGTTTGTCACGGGCAGCGGTGCATCCCCCTGGGCCAGCCCAGACATACCCAACTCAAAAGACCAGACAGTTACCCTATTATTATGACTCCTTCTCGCCCCCTGCCAACTCACATACAGAGCGCTCAGACAGTCCTTTACCTGACTCGAAGTTTACTTTTTCTTGCGGTCTCCCCAGCCCGATATATCATATAATAGTCTATTTATATGAGCCCTTACTAACTATCACTAAAGAGTGCTAAGATATTAATACAGGTATATACTATAGTATATAGAATAAAAGATCTCTCTTCTATACTACCAATCTAACTACGTATACATTATACTAATAGGTCTAATCAACATATCATATATAATAGGCTATTCTAGGTATGTTTGCCAGAGTACTGCCGTTTCGTAGACTATTAAGCTTACCATGAAATATTATATCATAAGCATAGATAGAGAAGTCATCGATACGTGGCATTGCATTTAATAATAGCTAAGGTGTATTGTATCTTCGGTAATATCATCATACTATTATATATACCGTATATGATAGCAGTCAAAATATACTATACTATATATATACAGGTGAATAAATAAATAGAAAATAATATAATAATTATACTATATAATCTATATAACTAGGCGAACTCCACCTAGCGACGAAGAAACATTAAACCATTGCGTGTTATGTCTGTTCATAGAGTCTCCAGCGAAGAACACCACCCACACCAATATACATAAGTAATTCATATATTATTATATACTACATTATAAGACTACGTTTACCTAAAAGTTTTGAATACAAGGAAAAATCTACGATAATATATATAATATATATAATATGTATATATTTATACTATAAGTTACTGCTATGAGCGATGAGAGGGGTATAAATGACAAGGTAAACTAGGCTTTTATATTGGGTATACCGATGCAGCAGCTGTTTAGGCCCATCTCAAATTTTTAATCTCTGGTATTGAAGTTCCTTCTCTCTCTCGTATGTTGACACACCGACATAGTATGTACAAACACTTCCACAAACCAGCAGATACTTTTTGTCATGTATGACTAAATCCGGCTTGTATGTTTGTCACATGAGCATCCGTGGGTATGTTATAGTCAAATGTAATAGGACTCTATTGTTTCCTCAAATACTGTTTGGGTTGTGTTCCCAATAATTCTTTGTAGTAAATGGTAGGTTACACTTTCGCTAGAAAAAAAACTACATATGTTGTTGTGTCGTTTGGTGTGGCTTTTCCTTTATTGTATATTTCCATAATTTCTTCTCTCTTTGTATTTACCCTTCATGTTTTTCTGACATTCTGTAAGGGTCCCCATTCCTTCCTTCATCTTGTTCTTGATCCACCCGCTTCAAGAATGTCTTTTTTGTTATCCAGATATTTCCCAATCCCAATTATTTCAGTTTTGTAGATCACACCCATCATCGGTTGCCCCATTCATCCTTTCTCTCTATTTGTATGAATTCTCTCAACACATTGATTTTTATTAGTGATGGGACGATTAAGAATTCTTTGAAAATCATGATGACGATTATAATAATTTTAACGATGATGATGAAATTGAATAAGTTTATTTTAAAAATTTCCATTTTATTTTAATCAAATTAACAATTTTCTAATAAGGAAGAATTAAATTGTCTTTTTCTTTATAATTTATTCAAATGTGTAAATACATTAGGGACCACATTTATAATAAAATTGAAATATAGTGAATAGTGATGAATAGTAAAATATATTGAATTTTGTTTCTAAAAACCATAATAATAATAATAATAATAATAATAATAATAATAATAATAATAATAATAATAATAATAATAATAATAATAATAATAATAATAATAATAATAATAATAATAATAATAATAATAATAATAATAATAATAATAATATATTTATTATTAAAATCATTCATGTCCCCTACATTTCAACTTAATATTTCATGTAATTTTTTAAATAGTATAATGGTATCTTCAGAACGTTGATTTTAAAAATTTAAATATGTGAGAACATGGACAGACATGACAAATTCTAGTACTTTAAATTTAGAGTTCTTAAATTGTGATGCAGAAACAATCTTTTATCCAGTTTCCGGGGTTAATCGATTTCGTCTTGGAGTATATATTTGGCCCCCACCACTAAACAGCCTTTCGCTCTCAGTAGAAGAGGGTGGGGCAGAGAGATAGGTCAACATATGTCAATTATTGAAATTAAGATTTATTATTGCTCCACCATGTCAATGGGCATTCATTTTTTCCAATAATATCACATGCCAAATACTTTCCATTCTTCTTCTATACTTTAAACATTTTGATACACTAATGAAGATTTGGTTGATTTACTTTTCTTTATCATTATCAATCTTTCCTTTAATTGTGTCTTCAAAACATGGTGAAAAGCTAAATTTAACTCTCTCAGATATGTCTTCAATGTTAGCACTTGTCATAACTTCAACGGTTTCAGATGATGAATTAATTAGCCGAACTAGTGGTAGTAGTAATAGTATCAGAAATGAATAAAAGGTTTCAATATTTTCGACCATACAATTCACTTGTGTTCATAATATCCTCTTCATATTCAACCTAATTGAAAAATGAAGTCATTTATCTTGGATCTGAAAGCGTTGACAGAATTGTATTCCTAATCATAAAAATATTTTGAAAATCTGTTCTTTGAAGATGCTTTCCATGCTGAAATGGATGTACCTAAACCAGTAAAATGTTGAGATAATAATTCTTTTTCAAAGAAATTATTTACCACTGTTACAGTAGGAATAATACATGATACCAGTGCCTCTATTTTACGCAAATTCTGAGTCAAGTCATAAAAAAAAATTGGTATGTACAACAAGCTTTTCTAAAATATGTCATTGGTTACTCTCTAAAGCTCACTGTTTGCTATTATCACACAAATAAAGAACAAGAGCTATTTTTGTTCAAAAATTCTCTCTAACATTAAAACTTGACTGTTTCATCTCATAAGATATATCTTGAATAGATTTATTCTGTGGAATATTATTCCTTACATGTATCAAATGCCGATGGGGAATGATTAATATGTCCAACAATGGACTTGCAAACAGAAATTATGTTGCCTACCTACACTCGTGAAAACAGCGCATCGTTCAACAAAAGATGTAGTGTATGTAGGAAACAGGGGAGTGAGAAAAAGCCCGAATTCTTTATTTCTGCTGCCATGTACCTAATAATGATATGAACCTTTGATACAGGAAAACTAAAAGAATTTAAAGAAATCTGGATACAGTCACTGATATTAGCGGTTGTATGAAATTCGTTTAAAGGTGTTACCTTAAAGATAGCCGTTATCTGTTCAAAATCTGACAGTGACCTGTTAAGCTAATAAAGGAAGAATTAGAAGAACACTGGAAGTAAGGACTAGCAGCAGATATTTCTTCTTTTATTAAGTAAATAACATGTGACAATACTAAGTACGATTGCTTTATACATGTGAATTTTTTTTTAATTTTAATAAAACTTTAATAAAATAGACTAAATTGCATAGCAATCATGAACTTGTGGTCTAACTTATCGTATTTTACTATTTTACATAGCCCTAAAATTTATATGCCCAAAGATAATTTATTAATAAGTGTATATGCCCAGTTTCTTCCTATTTTCATGGGAAACTAACTGTTTTATGTTACAGAATAATTATTATTATTATTATTATTATTATTATTATTATTATTATTATTATTATTATTATTATTATTATTATTATTATTATTATTATTATTAAGTTTTACCATTATTCAAAATTATTAATATTCCCTCACTTAATCGGCAGAAAATAGACGATGACGATTGAGAAAAAATATGCCGAGTTTGCCGATGATGATTAATTGCCCCATCACCAGTTTTTATATTTTACTTTATAGGCACGATGCATGTTTCTCATGATAACGTTTAAGTTGTTTAGATCTTCTTGCATACAATCCACTATTCCGAAGTCATATGACAACTATGTTTTTGCTATTTACTTCAACCTCATCCTATATTCTCTTTTCAATTTTCCATGTATTATTATGTTTTCTATTTTCTCCGATTCTTCAACTTCAAGATACTTATAAGTTCCTTCTTGTCCTAATTCCTTTATCCCATCCCCCATTAATTATTATGTTCTCCGTTTCTACTCTCATGCCCTTCTTTAACCCGAGGAAAGCACACTTCATTTAATCCAAATTCCATACAAATGTCATTTGAGATCCGTTTCACAATTTTTATCTACTTGGATGTTTCTTCTTTGCTTGGGGGCATACAATTTCAAATCGTCCATATAGAACAGGTGAGATATGATCTTTGGTTTCCTTTCATGTCTTGGATTTACTCTATCCATCTCCTAACTCATTAATTAGTGTACTTGGGGGATTAATAGCAAGGAAAATTATCAATGGAAAGATATAATCCCCTTTGTAATATTCCCCTCTATTTTCACACTTAATATGATCAACACTTTTTTCATGATGCAAAATAATATTCACTTTCCAGCTCCGTATCGAATTTTCTATGAATCTTTGAATTTCTGGGTGGTTTTACACATTTTTTGCGTTTCCTTAATCCAATTGTGTGAAACACTATCGTATGAACTTTATAATCAACCTAAGAAATACTTTTATATTAGAAACATACTAATTAATGAGTAGTTAATCTTTAGTACGGTAGCTAACCTTATACCTTTTCTGTTCCTCACTTATGATGTTATTTCTATTAAAAAAAAACAAAAAAAAATTATTTTAACGTGCTTAATCCCTGTCGCCACCAAGTGTTCGCAGCCGAGTTTTAATTCTATGGTCTTGAATCCTTTTTTGTTAATACTTTTGTGAGTACTTTGTGCACGGTTAGTAGGTATGTAATTGGTCAGCACAGGTGAAAACACGCCTCACTGAAAAGCGGCGGAACCAGTGTGAAACTTCAAAGCTAAGGTCTCACTTAGACGTAACGAGAAGCATTGTAAAATGTAAATACAGGCGTGTTCCGTCGTATGGAGAAGGTTTAGTTTCCGGAAGTAGGCAAAAATGACATCTAATCGGAAATTATAAATTATAATTGTATTGATCAAATTTATAAAATAATTGTTGTGAAGCGTCAAAACTGTTGAGGTTTGTTCTTTTAAATGAAAACACTGATCATTAAACTAAATTGTAAGAACAATTGCAATTGGCTGAAAATTTTTATCCACAAAATATATTCACTGGCAATTGTTGTGAAACCTAATTTCCTTAGATGACTGTACATTCTCGTCAGAACCTGTTTCTTATACATCTGCATGTGTGACCATGTGTTTTTTTAAGGACCTTTTATCTTTACATTCGTAGGTGCACTCAGAACATTTAAATAATTTAACATCTGAATGCGTAAACATATGTCGTTTTAAGTTTCCCGCTTGATTACATTCGTAGCTGCACTTGGAACATTTAAATAACTTAACATTTGCATGAATTAATAAATGTTTTTTTAAGCTTCCTTTATGATTACATTCGTAGCTGCACTTGGAACATTTAAATAATTTAAAACTGGCATGTGTTAACATATGTATATTTAAGTTTCCTTTACTATTACATTGGTAACTGCACTTGGAACATTTAAATAACACATTTGCATGTATTAACATGTGTGATTTTAGGTTTACTTTATGATTACATTCATAGTTGCACTCGGAACATTTAAATAATTTAACATTGGCATGAGTTAACATGTGTGATTTCAAGCAATATTTACGATTACATTCATAGCTACACTCAGAACATTTAAATAATTTAACATTGGTGTGTGATAATTTGTGTAATTTAAAATCTCTTTTCTGATTGCATTCGTAGTTGCATTCAGAACATTTAAATAATTTAAAATTTACGTGTTTTAATATATGTCTGTTAAAGTTTGATTTATCATTACATTCAAATCTGCACTCTGAACATTTAAATAATTTCAAATTGGTTTGCGTTAACATATGTTTTTTTAAGAGTTCTTTCCGGTTACACTCGTAGCTGTACTTGGAACATTTAAATAATTTTTTATTTGAGTGTTTTAACGTATGATATCTTAGTTTTAATTTACTATTACATTCATAATTGCAACGAACACATTTATAGTTTCTTTCATTATGTGATTTCAAATGACTTCTCAACTCATTTTTGGTTTTAAAACTAAAATTACAATATGCACAAAGAAATTTTTCCAAACTCATTTTTTCAATCATTTTGTTACTTCTCCTCGACGTTTGAGGTCTGCTTCTGCTCTTCGCTTCACGCATGTCGCCTTCCTCTTCTTCAATATCACTAACGAAACTCTGTTCAAGACAAAAATGTAAACATCAAAGACATTGATAAATTCAGAAAGTTTTTGAATTTTTGATTTCCAATTTGAAAATTTATCAAAATTCCTAATAGAATTGATATAAATGCTTAAAAATCATCATCATCTACCTCCTTTCTCCAGATTGGGGGTGAGGTGCGCAACATACACAGGAAACAGAATAGTAAAGTAAAGCACCCACACCTACCCTTAAGTGAGATCTCATCGCAGTAAAAAAAAAAAAAACATCAACCCTAGGGCTTCACAAGTTCGCGATAAACCCTCACTATGGTACCTCGTCAAGTAGGGTTCATCCCTTGGTCCAGGCCTACTACCATACCCTCTCACAAAACCACGTCATTTACTTCTAATATGCACCTTTCTTCTCGCCTCTGCCAAACTCACATTCCTTTCCTTCAGACATTCATTTATTAACTCAATCTACTTTTTCTTATGCCTTCCAGCTGGTCGATTCACAGCACATTCACACTATACATCTGTTTAACCAACCGACTATCATCCATTCTTTCCATATTTTCAAATCATCTTGACACTCTCTCTTTATTCTCTCATTTACGTCCTCCCTCACACCACAAAACTTCCTAACAGGGTTCATTCCCCATTTTATCGCTTCTTCTCACACCTAACAAGCCCCTAAGATCGTCCATCTGAACAAATTGTATCTTAGATCTATACCTCTTATTCCAGACCATAGTTTCACTACTTTACATTTATACCAAGTATTTACTTGCACCAGCCACCTTCCTACCATTCACAACTTTCCTATTACATTCAGCATCATCCGTTCCCATTTCATCCAACATATATCCTAAATATTTAAACTCGGATACTTGTTACAGCTGCTGACAATCTAACATGACTTCACACCGCGGACTCTCCTCACTCACTACCATAACATTACTCTTATCTACATTTACTTTCAAATCCAGGTTAGGCGAGGTTCGGGTTCCCTACAATTAGCGACCCGGTTAATGGCGACAAGAACCAGTTTTTATCATGTACCCTCATACACAGGGAAGTGTGAGGTGGGCTGAAGACCCATGCAAAAAAAAAAAAGTAACTGCGATGATCGAAGAGGATTCCATACCCATTACTAAGGTGGAAAGGATACATCCATGTCCATATATTCATTATTCTTTCAAATACATTTTAATCATCTAACCTAAAGAGATATATATATATATATATATATATATATATATATATATAAAAATATATATATAAATACCTACTATATATATATATATATATATATATATATATATATATATATATATATATATATATATATATATATATATATGGGCTGCTGTATATATAAATCACTCTCTCTCTATAAATATATACATATATATATATATATATATATATATATATATATATATATATATATGGGGGCAAGAATTAAAACTCAGCTGTGAACACGTTGGTGGCGTTGGTTTGGGATAGTAGCCTTAAAGTTCAATTTCCTGCAGTTCCCCATGTTACCCTCTGATTATTGTTAATGGTTTTAAAGGAAGTTTTTTATTATATATATATATATATATATATATATATATATATATATATATATATACTCTTCTATATATATATATATATATATATATATATATATATATATATATATATATATATATATATATATATATATATAATTAGCTTGATTACCTAGTTTTTATTTGTAACTTGATAGATTGTTCAGTTTTTCCAAACCTTAGACTAAACTGGGCTTTAGATAACCTTAGATATATTAGCCTAAGATAGATAGATCTAGTTCGGGTCTTTTGTTGAAGTGTCTTTCTTTTTTTTCTTTTTTTTTTAATATTTATTTTGCTTTTTATTCAACTACTTTATTATTATTATAATAATTTTTTTTTTTTTTTTTTTGAGGTTGTGTACAGGGACCACCACTGCAAGCAAAGAAGAGCGGCTATTTCGTGTCAGTAGAACCCTACACAGAACGAGAGAAAATTAACGGTATCAAGAGGGTTAAATTTGATAAAAGATGTTCAGCTCACGGAGGAACGCAAAAATTTTGTCACTTCGAAAATGGGGGAGGGGGAGGGGAGTCAGATAAAATATGAGCAAGGCGATTCCGGAAAGGAGTGTAAGTAATTCCGGGAAGAACTTGAGTCGGATGGCTGAGATAGCGCCGCAACCCACAAATATATGGGCGATAGTAAGAGGACCATACAAAGAACAAAAAGAACATGTGAAAACCATGCGTAAGATTGGTGTGTCCAATTCGTAAACGGGCGAGAACCACCTCCTGGCGGCGATTCCGTTTACAAGAGGACGGCCAGTAACCTAAACGAGGTTGAACATTCCGCAGCTTGGCGCCACGAGAATCCTCCGCCCTACACGACTCCCAGCGGGAGGAAACCCTGACGAACACACGCGTAAAAATAAGTCGCAGGGAGGTGTCCCAACAGTATGTTCAGTGGAAGGAACGGTCTACTAGTTACCCTGTCGGTGGCAGCACGGTTGGCTTCCGTATCAGCTCTCTCGTTCCCCGGAACACCCACATGGGAAGGGACCCAACAAAACTCAATGACCCTTCCATTCAAATGAACAAAGCCGATGAACTTTTGGACAGATGAAACCAAAGGATTTCTTGTTGACCGGTCGAGCAAAGTCAAGAGAGCGCCTGTAGAGTTCGAGAAGATTGAATTGTATAACGACGTCCGGGTGGTATTAATGGAGCATATTACTGAGTGGGTTGACAAATGGGAACCAGTTGATATTGTATATCTGGAGTTTAGCAAACCTTTGATAACGTAACCCATAAAAGGCTGATGCACATATCATTGAGGTTTAGAAGAGTTGCATATAATTGAACACAGGAGTGGTTGAAGGACAGGAGACAGTGTGGAACTAGTATTAAATGGCAATAAATCATCATGAGAGCTGGTGAAGAGCAGGGTTTCCTCTGGGTCCTGTGCTAGAGCCTCTTCCATTCCTAATCTATATTAATGATTTATATAAGGGAATAAAATGTTTAGTTTCCAAGTTTGCTGATGGCGCTAAGATGGCGTATCCTGTTAAAAGTATGTATGTAAAAGGATGTATGAGAGTTCGGCGTGACTTAAATAAACTTCTTGGGAGTACTGAAAAGTGTCAAGCGAATTTTAATAATAAAAATATAAAGTTCTTCATGTGGGTTATTCTAATAAGAATTTCAATTACAAAATCTGTGGGGAAGGACATGAATCAATGGATAGAGAAATTGATTTTGGTGTGTTTATCAATAGAAAATTGAAAGTGTCAGAGCAGTGTTTAGGAGCCAGGAGTAGAGCTAATAAAATGCTAGAAATAAAAAAAAACTAATGTTAAATGTAAAAGTAATAAGGTGATCAGTAATCTTTATAATGGCTATGTTAGACCATTGAGTACTGTGCAGATTTGAGTCGCTAATCTAAGAATAAGCATTAATATGCTGGAGTCAGTGCAGCACAGAGCAACAAGAATGATTTTTGGATTAGAAAACAAGTTACAAGGTTAGGCTAAAAGAACTGGGGATGTTTTCTATAGAGAGGAGATTTCTTAGAGGGGACATTTTTTTTTTTTTTTTTTTTTTACAGTTGTCACCACCACTCACGGGCAGAGCCCTATTCAAGGAGGGGGTGTTACACGCCTCAGAATCGAACTACTAACGCAAATTACGCAGATGAGCGCAGACGCAGGCCTTGAAGTGGGGAGATTAAATTCAGCAGGAAACACAGAAGATGGAAGTGAATTCCACAGAACAGAGGTGGCAGGAAAGAAGGAAGCACCGCAGCGAACTAGTCTGGAGTTACCAATATCAACACAAAACTCATGTGCAGATACAGCACCTCTTGTACTACGAGGGCGACGTAAAGGTGGTGGTACGCGGGTGATAAGTTCCCTCGAGCACCTGCCACTACGGTACCTATAGAAAAGAGATAAAGCACCAACATCGCGCCGCAAAGATAAGGAGTCAAGTGAACTGGAAAGTATGGGACGAATTTATAAGCCTTTTGGCCTTTGACTCGACCCTATCTAAAGCCGGGTGAAAGCCCCCCTAGATATGAGCAGTACTCCATACAAGGCGGATGAGGCCCTTGTATAGCTGGAGTAACTGAGAGGAAAAAAAGTCTCGCAGTCTAAACAGAACTCCCAGTTTCTTTGAGGCCGCCCTAGCAACCATTGTGATGTGAGGTTTCCAAGACATTTTTTTTTTATGTTAAGGCCAAGGATGTTTATATTGTCAACAGGAGAGACGAGAGAACCGTCGAAAGAGATAGGAAAGTTGGAAGGTGTCTTAGAGAGGGAGATTTGTAGAAGTTGAGTTTTTAAAGAATTGAATTTCACAAGGTTCAGACGACCCCACCCGGAAATTCTATCCAGATCAGCGAGAATAGAATCGGAAAGATTAAGACGAGAGGCAATTCTAGAAGTTAAAGAAGGAGCAGCATTGAAATGAGTTGAAGAATGAAGGGTCGAGTCATCGGCATATGAGTGAATAGAGTTAGATGTGCAGGTGAGAAGATCATTAATGAAAAGTAGGAATAAAGTAGGAGATAAGACAGAACCCTGAGGAACACCACTATTAACAGAAAAGGAAGAAGAAGTCGCCCCATCAACAACAGCCGATATTGAGCGATTTGAAAGAAAACTAGACATATGATCAGGTTTTTAAAATGTATTCCTCAATTGACGATGAACATGAAAGTAAATTTTTTTTTTCAATAGATCACAATAAGCCCACTAGGGGTCCTAACAAGAAGAAAGCATGCCATCTAGATGTAAGAAAGTATTTTCTCACCAACATAGTGGTTAATTTTTGGAATGACTTACTGCAAGGTATTATCGATAGTAACTCTCTTTCAACCTTTAAGAAAAAGTTAGATCAATATATAGATGATCAGGGTATAGTATGATTAACTAGGTTTTTAATAGTCATATTTTGATACATATTTTTTATAATCCTTTGGGATACTGCTGGTTTTACTTTGCAAGTAAATTTGTTTCATAGACAGAATGTCGCACGTACTGCTGTAGGGTTGATAATTTTAAACTTGTGAAGAGTCATTCAAAGTGATGGAAACTATCACGTTTTTCCTTTTTTTTTTTACTGGAACAGTCTCGATAGGCTCATTTGGCTTCTAATTGTCTCTATTTTCTTACTTTATGTTAAATATTCTCTCTCTCTCTCTCTCTCTCTGTTGTAATTCGACAAAAACATCATGATGGAACACAAAACGGCGCTACTCCTTTAAAAGGATGTTACATAAAAAGACATGATATCGAAAAATCGAAAAACACCGCGTGGAACCCTGCAGTGTCACGTGTTAGCTAAAATTCCAATGGAAGGAGCGCCAGAGTTGCCAAAGGCTGCCTTTTTTTTCATGCTCCAGAAAATATTTTAATTCTTTTTTTAAGGGGCTCGAGTCGACGGGGGGACAGAGGGGGGGACGAAATCCCCCCCGTCGTCCCCTGCTGAGGCCGAGAAACCCTGACTCTTTCCATCTTTGCGATTTAATCTTGGGTATTCCTATAGTTTAAAAAAAAAATGTTTTTGACAACTCTGACGCTCTATTGCCTTGAAATAATCGGAAAAAATCGATTACATCGTTCGTTCGATATATATCGGTTAACATCCTTTTAAAGGACAAGTTCCCACAAAACTTTTCTTTATTTGTCTACAACGTTATTAATCGCAGTAAAAAATATTTTAATTACAAACCATTTTTACTTAGACCAATGAATGTGTTACACATAACACTGATAAAGAAATCGATTTTTTAAAAAAGTGGAATTCAATAATATGGTATAAAAATACACCACAACAAATTCATAAGAAACTTAAATCACCTTTTAATTCTCTATTCCTACCTGACTTTCATCTATTGTAGAAATTTGTTTATCATCTTGACCATTTTCAGTGCGTTCTTCTTGACTTTCATCTATTGTAGAAATTTGTTTATCATCTTGACCATTCTCGGTGCGTTCTTCTTGACTTTCATCTATTGTAGAAATTTTTTCAACATCTTGACCATTTTTAGTGCGTTCTTCTTTACTATCCAATAGCTCATCTTTTATTTCCATCTCATCTTTGATGTATATGTGAGGGTAAAAGTTTTTCTCCTGTTGAAAAGATGATAAAGATATTTAAAATAATAATAATAATAATAATCTTCATCATCTACCTTTTTCTCCTCAAGACTGGGGGTAAGGTGCGTACATGCATCGGAAAAGAAAAGCAGTAGAAGAATGACAAAAGTCGAAAAGAAAACCCATTAATTAGTAAGAACTCATCGCATTAAATAGTAAGAACTCATCGCAGTCAGAAATTCCACCCTAGAGCTTCACGGGACCGCGACGGATCCTCACTATGGTAAATTGCCAAGTGTAGGGTTCACCCCTGGCCCAGGTGGGCCACAACCATACCCCCTCATAAAACCACGCCATTCTCTCCTATCATGCACCTTTCTTTTCGCCTCTGCCAAACTCACATTTCTCTCCTGCAAATTCCTTTACTGACTCAATCCACTTTTTCTTCGGTCTCCCAGCCGGTCGGTTCCCAACACACTCTCCACTATACATCCGCTTAACCAACCGACTATCATTCATACTTTCCACATGACCAAACCATCTCAACATACTTTCATTTATTCTCTCGTTTACCCCTTTCTTTATACCACACAACTCTCTAATATGTTCATTCCTCATTTTATCAATTCTTCTCACACCTAGCATGCCCCTAAGATTGAACTTTAGATCTATACTTCTTATTCCAGACCAGTCTCACTACTATACAATAACTGGTAGCTCAACATACCCTCATGTAAGACCCTAGCGCACTCAAGACTTAGTCCCTTTAACATTCACCAACGATTTAATTGCACCAGCAACCTTCCTGCCATTCACAACTTTCCTACTACACTCTGCATCATCCGTTCCCTTCTCATCCAACACATACCCTAAATATTTAAACTCAGACACTTGTTCCAGGTGCTCACCATCTAACATAACTTCACACTGAGGACTCTCCTCACTCACAAATAATAATAATAATAATAATAATAATAATAATAATAATAATAATAATAATAATAATAATAATAATAATAATAATAATAATAATAATAATATAATAATAATAATTTTTTTTTTTGAGTGGATGTACAGGGACCTCCACAGCACACAAGAATGCGGCTATACCGTGTCAGTATACTAACTACAGGGGAAGTCCTAATGAAACAAAATATGAACAGAGCCGAGATAGTTAGATCTTATATAAGATGTTCAATTCCAACAGGAAGACAAAAACTCGATCATTACAAAAATGAAAAGATTCGGATAAGGTGTGCGGAAGGCGATGCTGGAGAGGTATAGTAAGCACATCAGGGAAGAACTTACTTCTAAGAGTCGAGATGGCCTCGCAACCCACAAAGATATGAAGAGGACAATTGGAGGAGCAAAATAGGCAGGTTTGGGGATCCCCCTGTACCATAAGAAATCCATGGGTGAGGTTGGTATGACCCAGACGCAATCGAGTCAGGATCACCTCCAGGAGGCGACTCCTACTAGAAGATGAGTATAGTCCAATGACGGGCTTGACATTCCGAAGTTTTGCGGCATTTGTATCCTCTGCCCAACATGTTTGCCAGCCAGAGAGGATACCCTGATGTATAGTGATGGAGAAATTTGTAGCAGGGAAATGGCCCAGGATTACAGCAGGAGGAAGGTATTTTGCACTCGACCCCCTGTGTGCCTTGCCACTTGTTTGGCCTCCCCATTGGCCCGTTCGTTTCCAGGAACACCCAGATGGGAGAGAACCCAACAAAATTCAATTTTATGCTTCGTCACAGGGAATGAGCAGAGGGACTTTTGAATGACAAAGACCAAAGGGTTTTGGGTTGATAGGTCAAGCAACTCCTGGAGAGCGCTTCCAGAGTCGGAAATGATGGTATAGTTACCCTCAGGGTTGATGGTACTGATTCTGCTCACCGCCATGGACACCACTACCAGTTCAGCCAGAAAAAAAGAAAAAAAGATGAATACAGTGGAAGGGTGTGGGATACAGTGATGTTCGGAAACACAGCAGAAAAAGAAAGAAAAAGAAAGGCATGAATGAAAGAATAATTGAGTATATTAAGATGGTTTGGTCATGTAGAAAGGATGGATAATATTCAGCTGGTTAAGCAGATGTAAAGAGGTGAGTGGATTGAGTCAATAAAAGGGTATTTGAAGGAAATGTATGTGAATTTAGTGGCATGGTTTTATTAGGGGGGCATGGTTTTGTTAGGGGGGGGCATGGTTTTGTTAGAGGGGGCATGGTTGTGGGTCTGGCCCAGCGAATGAATCATGACATTGACGAAATACCACAATGGGGATGGGGGGTCTGTCGCAGTGTTGTGAAGCTTTTTTGCCTGTGACTGGCTCACACTTAAGGTTATGAGGGGAGGGTATGGGGGGAGGCTTTCTTTTCAACTTACATCATATTCTTCTATTTAACTATTTTGTTCCCAGTGTATATTGTGCACCCACCCCCACTCTGTGGGGAAGTATGGGGAAGATAAAGAGAGAAAGAAAGTAGCAATAATAATAATAATAATAATAATAATAATAATAATAATAATAATAATAATAATAATAATTATTATTATTATTATTATTCCGTACCCGATTTCCTTTCAATTCTGAATCTTGTCCAAAGTTTTGACCATTGATTGAATCATCTTCGGAACTCTCTAAGAGTTCATCTTTAATTTTCACAAACTTTCATTTTTAACGTGCCTTATATTATTCAAGTGTGAATGAGATTCATAGCTTATAAACGCGAGATATTAGAAATATATTTAAATTGTTTGTGGTCTTAGAATTTAAATCTTATGTTTGCTTTTCACAAGCTGACGCACAATTTATTTTACATTAATTTCTTTGCTTTTATTTTAAAAATACTCTTAGGTAATTTCAAACCTCTTTATAATGTATGTTTACAATCTATACAAATGTATAATCCTATCCATATATGTGAAATCTCAATCTTGTATTTTTACACGTCATCATTGTTTATTTTAAAATATTTATAAATCTAAGCGAGTGTATATTTTGTTTCCAATGAGAAATGGGTGATCTACAAGTTTAGAAAAGAAAATTCTTAACATTTAATATGCGTCATTTCCATGCAAAATGGTAAATTCCTGCTAAGAGGCGTTCTCGTTAAAATACAATGCCAGTTCTTTTCGGGAAGGATAAACTTCTTCTGAAGCCATCCTCTGCCAACGCATTGATCGTAGCTTGCGTTTTTTCCTTTACCTCGTTTACGATGTGATATTCCCTCATTTTTAGCTTAATTTTCAGTTTTATGAATAGAGGGAGTGTTCAAAGCTAAATCTAGCAAGTAGATTGGAATAAAATTTTATCATGTTATTCAACAATAACACTGCTGCAGGTCCAATAAGGTCTGTGTAAGCTCGTTGCTTGATGGAGCTTCCAACTGCTTGCCCCCAGCTTTTCGAGACGCTTCCTCAGACACTTCTTCCTTATGCACCACAAGACCTTAAAATAAGCTAGCTTTTACTTTGAGAATGGCAAGAATTAATTCATTATAAGGAATTACCCAATATAGAAGAAATGAAACATTTTTGACTTGATACTCCCTTTCACCTGATCAAATTAAAATTAGCAAAGTCAAGGCAAAGTGGAAAAACCTATTGGGACGTTTTTATTATTATGCTGCTTACCTATCAACCCAAGTATCGTGGCTATTGCAGACCATAGGAGGATACCAAACTATTAACTGAATCATTTTATAGATTTAAATTTGACTCTGATGTCTGTTCATTTCTCAGCAATAGTGGAACACGTTTTGCTATGATGTCCTTCCTCATTTTTTATTCATTAACATGTACTTTGAGAAACGCAGTATTCCACAGACATAGAAAAGAGAATTTTCTACCTCTGATCCATCATTACTATTTCTTTAGCTTTAGCAATGACGTTGTGCTGTACCTTGATTGAGGGACTTTCAGAATAATCATAATA
>JABUQX010015282.1:45000-55000 GCA_015478945.1 Trachelipus rathkii
ATATATATATATGTACATATATATATATATATATATATATATATATATATATATATATATATATATATATATATATATATATATATATATATATATATATATATAGCATTTATATATATTTAAACGGAGCTTCGTTCGTATGTACGTATAGCTGAAATGAATGCGTGACGTCATACTGTGACGTGGGTTTGCGTAACTGACGTATCTCTGACGTCACATATGATATTATGGTGAAAGATATATATATAGAGATATATATGGTATATATAGACGTCCTTCTATCCAATGGCAAGGTTGCCAGTTTGTAGAGTGTGTTTTCTTTGGAAACCATCCGATGACACTCTCTACTTTTGCAGGTTATCATGAATAAAAGTCTTGCCTTTTACTCGTTTATTTTAGGAAGCATTTAAGACCTCGGAACATAAATTCAACAACCTAGGATCCAATCCAATGGACCCCAACACACAAACCTGTTTTAAATAAAGAATTTCGAAATAAATGAAATGTCCCCACAAATTACAGTACAATAATGCGGAGTTAAAATCATGTATCAAAACTTTACAAAATTAAGAAATTGAATATATTTATAAAAGTAATATAATAAAATATATATATATCATTGAAAAATTGTTGCACTCATTACAAAGTAACTTCAATATAATAATTAATATAATAATTAATTTAATATATAACACCAATTAAAACCACAATATGTTTATTATAAAAATGAATGAAAATATAGAAATATTTCAAATGACCCATTTTCACTTATCATATCCTCAATTAAATTTTGGATCACCGCAGTGATGTTACAAATAATATGTACTAAATTAGAATGCCAATTTACCTTCACTAAATTTCAAGTAGAATCTTATGGAGCCATGGAATATGATTTATGCACCCGCATAAATAAATATACTGCCTGTTTTTATATTTAAAAAGGAAAAATATACATTAAATAAAAGTATGTGAAATGGTAAAAAGAATGCATGCAATAAAACTATATATATATAGTATATATATATATATATATATATATATATATATATATATACATATATATACACAAATTTTTTATATAAATACACAAGGGTTTGGGTAGGTAAAAGTAACTTTGGGAGAATATATTTTTTCTTGCTTCAGGCAAAAGACGCACTCTACTTTCACTCTATCCTTTCGTATCCTTTTATAAGAACAAACGCTTGGCTTGGCTTTAGCAAGACGAATGAAGTAGCTTCACTAAGATTTTGTGAGCCAACCTCGATCCTTTCCTATCGTGAGGGAATGGAAAATGCAAGGGGGAGTTTTGTTTTGCAAAGTTAGCACGATCTATTTAGTCAAAGAACGTTCGAGAATGAAATTGTTTTGGTTTTGTACGAAGCTAACAAAACAAGGTTATCGTCTTGTGAGAGAATTTTAAATCTTAGTGGAAGAGTCTTTTAAGGCATATATGCATTGTGTATGCAGTTACTAAGCGAGGTTTGTTTGTTCGAATGAAAATGTTTTCTTGTATGATTCAGAATTGAAATCGTGGGAGCGAGTAGAGGAATGTGGTCTGTTGAAACTTGTAGAGATTTTATAAACATATTGCCACACATGTTGATTTCGAAAATATTGTTTTGTATTCAAAACTAAACTCCGATAAAGGACCCCCCTTTAAGAAAGGAATCTTTATCTGAAAGATTTGAATAAATCAACATGGGTGTGCATTCTGTTTAAAGAAGAGCACATATCTTGCATCCATCGAGATGGTAGTCTCGCATCTCCAGGATGAAGGACATGGTTGAGTTTACAGATTCTGGAACATGAAGAAAACTGTCCAGAAGAGTTACATGCTAAACTCTGATAGATTTAAAACAAGGTAGGAAAACAAGACAAGTCTGGTGTCTGAGGTATAATATTTTCGGATGTGTAGTGTAGATCTAAAAATTTGGTAAGTGGGTACCAGTGGTGCACGGTAGTCCGAAACTATTTCTTATTCCCTACGGTCATTTTTAAAACGCTTTTCTTTCTTAAGATGTTGAAAGAGTTTTTTAAACTATTTTATTAGAGGCGGTTTTAATTGTTAGTTTACGTTGCTTTGGCCTAATTTAAAATTAATCATGTAAATTAAAGCAATGTTAATAATGTTAATATCGCGAAATTGATATCAACTATTCAAAAGAAAAAAAAATTAAAGCAAATGTTAATAATGTTAATATCGCGAAATTGATATCAACTACTAAAAAGAAAATATTAGATCAATACTTAATAAAACAAAGTTAGTTCTCTAATAATAAAATGGTCGCCAGATTAATCAAATGATCAGATAGACTTTACGATTAATCAAAACAAAACGGTAAACATTAAAGTTAATGGTTAGTTAAAACATTAAAGTTAATGGTTAGTTAAAACAAAGCAGTTACTGACTTAATTGTAAGCTCGTAGCGGTGAATGCTAAGAATATTTTTTCTAAAATTAAAGAAATTAAAACTAACTTAAAAAATGAAACTAAAAACTTCTTAAAAATACTAAAAAATGCTAAAAACTTCTTCTTAAAAATACTAAAAAACTGTAAAACTAAACGAAGCTGTGCAAAAATTAATGAAGCTAGCTTATTTCCTTATTATTATTATTTATTTATTTTTTTTTTTTTTATAAAATAAAAAAAAAAAATTTTTTTATTTTTTTTTTTTTTATTTTTTTTTTTATTTTTAAAAATGGTTGTTCCCCCCTCTGAGCGAAACACATTTATGTTGTAAAAAAAAAAATAAAAAAAAATAAGCGCGATTATAACTATGAAGCTAATGCGGACTAATCTTAATATATACAAAACTTATGCTTTAAGTTCAAAACTAAATGCTTTTCGTTTCTTCCTTCGATGCTCAAAAGAAATTAAACGTTTGGCAAAAGTTTTCTCAATGGTAAAGACTAGGTTATTTTAAGATTAAATTTGATATTTTAAAATATCAAGAGAGCAAAAAAAAACGTGTTTCCAAATCTGGAAAGATTCTTATATCTATATAGAACGTGTTCATCGGAACATCTTTGAAAGCTACTCTAAAAAATAGGTACTTTCACTAATCTAAAAGAGCAAAAAAAAATCAAAAAAAAATGTTATCATCAAAAAAAAAATGTTCACTGGACATCTTTTAAATCAAAGCTGTAGGAAAATAACGGTATAAATTCCTTATCTATCTGCTTTAGGAGGGGCTGTCTCAATCGTTTGAGTCTCCTTTTACGAAGTTTATGAAATAAACTGTTATTTAAAACCTTTGTTTTTTTTTAAAATTTATATTAGAAAATTAAAAGAATGGAGCGGCTAACTATAAAAACATAGTAAACTTAGGATACTTCAGGAAAAACACAGGGGAAAACATCATCCCAAAAACTGGTAACTTCCTTTAAAAGGACCTAATTCGCAACGTAATCAACGACTGGCTTGGTTATTTAGGATACTTTGGAAAAACACAGGGGAAAACATCATCCCAAAAACTGGTAACTTCCTTTAAAAGGACCTAACTTTCAAGCGCTATTACGCAACATCGGACATGATGAGATGAAATAACTTAAGTCTTTTCCGTTCGAAGACTCGGTTCGGTTACTACCTAGAACACTGTTATGTACCATCAAACATAATAAGATGTATTACGCAAGTCTTTTTACGAAGGATTGCATTCAACAGAGCTATGATTTACTTTTAGTTATCGGTTCCCTTTTCAATTCAATAATAAAATTAAAAAACGATAGATGCCGAAACGGGCTTCCTGTTGCTTCCGACAGTTTCGGAGCAAAACCTAAACCTTTATCTAAAAACTGACCGAAAATCATATCAAACCTATGATTTTACATACTTATATAGAGGAGGTGAGGAGTATATATATATATATATATACATATATATATATATATATTCCAATGAACTCTGGGGGCGGCGAAGTTGCTTACATAGTTCGATTCTTCGTCGTCTTCTTCTTCCTCTTCCTCCTCGCTAGGATCTGTATCCAGCGTTTGTCCTTGGGCTAGATAAACTCTCGTATTTCTCTTCGCGTGAGGTTCGTATTCTTCTTTATTACTGGCGGAAGTCCTTTGACTTTTCTGGTTCCCTTCTTTTGCTTTCAAGTTCCTCTCGAAATCTTCCGCACTGTTAAAGGGGATTACCATTTGATCCACGTCGGGGTTAGGCCTCCACGGAGGTGCATCCTTACAAGCGGCGGTTGTTTTTCTTCGGTGGGACTTCCTACAATAGCGGCAGTATGGGGAATTCCACTTGCATGTCTTCCCGGAGTGCCCCACGCACTCGCATTCAAAGCACCAGTCGTGCTTCCTTAGCTCTTCTTCGGACAACCTCTTAAAAACTCCTCCGTTCTTTCGGGAAACAAATTCTGTCTTAACTTCTTTCTTTTCTTTAGCTTCATATTTCGGTCTGTAGGAGGATCTCTTCGATCTCCTTTGAGAATTATCATTCTCAATCGTTCTTTGGTCTTCTGGCTCACCTCTGGCCATAAACACTTTAGTAGTTCTATTCTCTGTCTGTCTTTTTTGATTAACTTTAAATAAAGCTCCTCTGGAGATTTGTGCAAATCTCTCTAATAGCTCTACTATGTTTATGTTTGCATCAAAGACTTTCAAAATTTTTTCCCTTAGTCTTTCACCATCTCTCCTATCTCTCACGTTCTCTAATACTTTGGTGGTTACCATGATATTTATGTGCTTAGAAGTAAAGCCTGCTGTGGCGTCAATCTCGCAGAGTTTCACTTGATACTTCCATAAGGTGTTTTTTAATTTCAAAACAAAAGCAGTAAATGTCATGTCTCTGTCTCTCTGATAAGACATAAACTCCAAGAGAAGATCAAAAATCGTGTCTTTGTTGTCTGGTTGTAAAAAGATGCGTAACTGCAAGAGGAAATCTTCCAATCTTGTGCAACTAGACAGAGTCGGATCGTGTAAGAGATAGTCTCTGGATTCTGATTCGAGTTTGCTAGATATCATCGACTTTGCGAAGGATATTTTCCGCTTTTCTGTTAACGGGCCTAGCATGCCCAATCTCTCGTGTAACGTTGAAACGTATTCGTTAAAGCTAATTCCTTGCCAAACCTTTGTATTCAGATTTAAACCAAACAATTTGAGATCCTCCGGAATCTCGGGGAAGGCTGTGCTAAATAAGTTTGATTGGTATAGGGGGGCTGGATCGGACTGAGATGCTGCATTATACCCTTCCTGGGGTGGATGGGTGCCTTGACCCTGTCTGCTCTGTACTGGAGAGGCATACATCTGTGCTTGATGTCCACCAGACCATCCCCAAGGGACGTTCCCTTGCTGTGGCTGCGTCGTCGTGTGCTCGGTGGGAGCGGGGCCCTGACCCCAAATCTGGTTGGGGTCGAATGATCGACTGTCTAAACCTGGCTGAATCATGGGAGAGTTTACTGTGCTTTCCCATGTATTCCTATTTAAGTTACGGGCGTAATAATTACCCTCACCGCTCCAATTCGCCTGGGATCTTCGGTGAGTCGTGTCAGGTTCTGTACCTGGCCTCGCTGATGGGTTTATTGTGTTGTCTGAGAGAGTTGATTGCTGAGAAAATCTTTGATCGCTGTCCCTCCGGGCAGTCTCTTCTGCTCGAGGATTGGGTTTTAAAGAGAAATTAGGTGCAAGGCTGAGTCTAGGGGGTACCTCTCCTGGAGGGAGCTGTCCCCTCTGTTTATTTTTTACTGATTCTTCTTGCCTTTGCTTCCGAATTAATTCGGTTTCTTCTTCATCACCTTCGAAATTTCCTTTATTCTCCCCTCTATCTCTAATCACTTCTTCTTCATCTGAAACGGGTTTCGTCGCCATCTCTCAAAGGACAAACAATTTTTTAGAGACAACCAAAACTATCGCTAAAATGAAGTTAATTAAAATTAAAACGCCACCACAAAAATCACTGTTTAATTATTATTACGCTCGTCTTAAAATAAACACAAAATCTTTTTAACTGGTTAAATTTAAAAAACATAGGCTACGTAAGCTTCTCGAATGAGTTTTTTATTTCTCTCTCTCTAAAACCATATAAAAACAATTTTTTAATCAGTGTTTTTAAAAAATGTTAATCATAAACCAGAAGACACTTAGTCTTGTTCGATTTGCCAAAACTTTCTAATAAAGACACTTTTAGTCTCGTTGACTACACATACATATGTTCGCAAAAAAAAACATAACATATATATATATATATATATATATATATATATATATATATATATATATATAAGCTGGCTTACGAAAAGAAAAGATACTTTAATCTTTAAAAAAAAGAAACTTCTTATTTCCCCAAAAAGCTACTAAACGTTCCCCTGTATATATATATATATATATATATATATATATATATATATAAGCTGGCTTACGAAAAGAAAAGATACTTTAATCTTTTAAAAAAAAAGAAACTTCTTATTTCCCCAAAAAGCTACTAAACGTTCCCCTGTATATATATATCTCGTAATATATATATATACGCTGGCTTAAAACGTGAAATAAAATTTTCTAAACGGAATAAAATAGAAATGGCAATATCTATAATCTTTTCATTTCTATGTTTCTCTCTCGTTCGCTACGTTACGTTTGACCTTCAGATGTGTGTTATAAGCTTCTCTACGCATGCGCGAGTGGGTATGGGTGTGTGTGTGTGTGTCTTATGCGTAACTTTTTGTCCAATCGGTCTGTGTCTGTTTGTTCAATTCTTTCTCCCTCCCTCTCTTATTCCCTTTCCACGTATATATATATATATATATATATATATATATATATATAAAGATATATATATATAAGAAAGTGAGTATTAGTACTTTACTAAAGTTTAGAGAATGGAAGGTTAATTAAGGAGAAAGTGTTTAAGAAGAAAAAAGAGTAAACACAGTTTGGAAAATCAATATTGATAAGACTTACTTCTATTCGTTATCAACTTAAAAATTAGCACTTTACACAAATTTTTTGTCAACTCTGACAATAATATACCACACTTAAAATACCCTTTAAAATTACACACTTTTCTGGAACCAAAGCTATAAAATATAAAACATCTTATCAACTACATAAAAACCAATTTATGAATGATCACTCAGAAAAAATAAAAATACTTAAAATTAAAATATTTTTGACAACCTTTTTTACATAAGCATGCAAAAGAAAATATTTTAATTATAACAATTGTATCATTTATTTTTAATAGTGTTGCGCGCGCAACTTTTAAAATGTTTGTATATTTCAATGGGGGGGGAAGGGGTAAGAAAGATTTTTTTTTTCTTTCGATTTTAAGTGGAGACTTTTCTCCGCTTGGCTAGGGGCTTCCTTTGTGAAGCTGTTGTGGGAGGACCCTTTCCTCCGCTTGGCTAGGAGCTTCCTTTGTGGTGGTGAGAGAGGCCTTCTCTCTACCGTTGACTGCCTGCTGAGTAATGGGAGAGACTGTCTCTCGACCGTTGGCTGTTCAGCTGGGGAAACTCTTCCCTTTAAATTAAATTAAAAAAATGTATTTTTTAATTAGAAAGTCTTACTTGTATACCTTGTTTCCATGTATTGGCTCCTTAGCGAAGGTTGTGGGTGGTGTTGGTTGTTTGGGTTGGCTGTTGCGCTGTTTGCATCTGACTGTTTGAAGTTCCACGTCCTTCCATCCAATGGCAAGGTTGCCAGTTTGTAGAGTTTGTTTTTGTCTTTGGAAACCATCCGATGACACTCTCTACTTTTGCAGGTTATCATGAATAAAAGTCTTGCCTTTTACTCGTTTATTTTAGGAAGCATTTAAGACCTCGGAACATAAATTCAACAACCTAGGATCCAATCCAATGGACCCCAACACACAAACCTGTTTTAAATAAAGAATTTCGAAATAAATGAAATGTCCCCACAAATTACAGTACAATAATGCGGAGTTAAAATCATGTATCAAAACTTTACAAAATTAAGAAATTGAATATATTTATAAAAGTAATATAATAAAATATATATATATCATTGAAAAATTGTTGCACTCATTACAAAGTAACTTCAATATAATAATTAATATAATAATTAATTTAATATATAACACCAATTAAAACCACAATATGTTTATTATAAAAATGAATGAAAATATAGAAATATTTCAAATGACCCATTTTCACTTATCATATCCTCAATTAAATTTTGGATCACCGCAGTGATGTTACAAATAATATGTACTAAATTAGAATGCCAATTTACCTTCACTAAATTTCAAGTAGAATCTTATGGAGCCATGGAATATGATTTATGCACCCGCATAAATAAATATACTGCCTGTTTTTATATTTAAAAAGGAAAAATATACATTAAATAAAAGTATGTGAAATGGTAAAAAGAATGCATGCACAAACTATATATATATATATATATATATATATATATATATATATATATATATATCTATACAGTATGTACATACACAAATGTTTTATATAGATACACAAGGGTTGGGTAGATAAAAGTAACTTTGGGAGAATATATTTTTCTTGCTTCAAGCAAAAGACGCACTCTACTTTCACTCTATCCTTTCGTATCCTTTTATAAGAACAAACGCTTGGCTTGGCTTTAGCAAGACGAATGAAGTAGCTTCACTAAGATTTTGTGAGCTAACCTCGATATTTTCCTATCGTGAGGGAATGGAAAATGCAAGGGGGAGTTTTGTTTTGCAAAGTTAGCACGATCTATTTAGTCAAAGAACGTTCGAGAATGAAATTGTTTTGGTTTTGTACGAAGCTAACAAAACAAGGTTATCGTCTTGTGAGAGAATTTTAAATCTTAGTGGAAGAGTCTTTTAAGGCATATATGCATTGTGTATGCAGTTACTAAGCGAGGTTTGTTTGTTCGAATGAAAATGTTTTCTTGTATGATTCAGAATTGAAATCGTGGGAAGAGAGTAAAGAATGTGGTCTGTTGAAACTTGTAAAGATTTTATAATCATATTGCCACACATGTTGATTTTGAAAATATTGTTTTTTATTCAAAAATAAACTCCGATATATATATATATATATATATTATGATATATATATATATAATATATATATATATAGTTATTATTATTATTATTATATATAGCATATATATATATATATATATATATATTATATATATAATATATGTTATTCATATATGTTATACAAAAATCTATGGTTACATATTATTGGGCTATTATTGATATAGATTACATATAGGCGGCGCGGCGCGGCGCATGCTAGCGCTGGCTACAAGCAAGGTTAATAGTAGCATAGCATATTATACTGTTATTATATACATACATACATACATATTATGTTATACATATATGCGCGTATATATATATATGGCTATATATATGTATGTTCGCATTGTGTTTGAAAATCTGGCAATATATGGGAATATATATATGAAACTAGCAACATGGCAGTTTAATAAATAAACTATGCTAAATAATATTAGATTTAGTTTGAAGGTATCGTCTTTATGTTAACATGTCTATAAAAGTGCGTGTATAAATGACTTATAATGTCAATTTTGTCTATAAATGAATTAATTGGTGACGAAAGTACTTTATTGGCTTTTCTGCAATATAACAAGTTAATCGTAGAAACAAAAACATGTATACACTGTGATATTCGATGTGAGTTAACTAAACAAGGACAGAAATATAACTTTTATTGTAAAGGATGCAAATCGTATTTTTCTGCTACTGAAAAAAATTCCTGGCTTGCTATTTTTTAGGTTAAGTCACTAATTCCTAAGAGAGGAAGGAAAAGAGAACATCTAGTCGGCTATTTAGCAAAATTTCAATTTCTCAAAAAGTATACAAGAGATCAACGTTTTGAAATTTTTTTTGAAGCCGTACAAAAATTTCAAACTTGTTGAGGTAATATATATATATATGGGAAATCCATGTCAGCTTCAACCAATATATATATATATATATGGTGGGCGTATATATATATATATATATATATATATATATATATATACTTGTATAATATATATATATATATATGGCTTAATTTTA
>JABUQX010015282.1:60000-72500 GCA_015478945.1 Trachelipus rathkii
ACTAGTAATTCCATCTATTCCATCGGATTTACTATTCTTCAACTTTTTCATCATACCTATTACTTCCTCCCTACTAGTAACCTCATCCCCAAAATACCTGCTCCTTATTTCACCTACAAACTTACACAAAAATACTATTACCTCGTCATCAATGCCAAAGTTATCCAGATTTTTGAAGTGCTCCCTCCATCCTCTCTTCACATCCATTTCATCAGTCACAAAAGCACCATCTCTCTCTTCATTATTCTTTCTTAGCCGAGATATATATATATATATATATATATATATATATATATATATATATATATATATATATATATATATATATATATATATATATTATATATATATATATATTATATATATATATATATATATATATATATATATATATATATATAGTCAATCCAGTTTCTATGGGATGGGAATTTCAATTTGAATAGGAAAAGCAATACTAGGGCCTTCCACATATTAAACTTTATTCGAAATTACAACGTTTCGGAAATGGCAATTTCCATCATCAGGTGAAAACACTATAAAATAAAACAAAAATAATTTTAAGTACACAAAATTCTATAAAAATTTAAGTGATTAGTTATTTAAATATAATAATATATATATAGTACAGTATACACTAGAATAACTCTGTGATCAAAATCAAAGGTTTAAATATTACAAAAATTGATCATAATTAGAAAAACAAAACAAAACGTCGCCCTCCGTCGGTAAACAAACAAAGATTACACTTCAAACAAAAACAAATAAATGATTCGAAATTCTATATTAATGGGCAACTAAATTAAAATGGAATATTAAAATATTAACAGCACCAGAAAAATTCTCAAAACTCACCAGACAAGTCTCAGACATCTTCAAGTTTCTTATTATTGAATGTAAACAGACATGAACTGTGTTGACTGTTTCCGAGTTAAAGTAGCTGTAGTTTAAATGGGCCGGAATCACTATTAAGAGAGGGTTTAATGTTGTGAATGTACAAAGTTTCTAAAATATGTAGGTTGGTTGTCGAATTTGTTTGGGTTAATATATTAAAATTATTGTAGTTAAAGGTGTGGTCTTGAGTATGTGAGTGATCTCTAATAGCTGAATGGGAAGGGGAATTCAACCAAGTTTTGGTACGGGTAGAAATGCCTCTGTGCTCGTCTATCCTCACGTGGTATTGGCGGGAGGTACTGCCAATATAGATAGCATTACAGCTATCACAAGTAAATTTATAAATAATTGAGGATCGAAGAGCTTCAGGGACATGGTCCTTATGGTTGCAAAACGAAGAGATCGTGGATGAGGTTGTAAATACTAAATTAACATTCAATTGGGGAAAATAGCTTTGTAAGAGGGAGGATAATTCTTTACGAAGTTTCGTGAAAATGTGTTCATAAAAAGGTAATTTTATATACAAACTGCATTTTAAAGCCGAATACGTTAGAGGTTTGGGTGTGGAACGCGAGTTCAGAAAATCCTTTATGTACTTATGGACTAATGAAGCGGGGTAACAATTATTTTTAAAAAAATTTAAGAGAAAATTAAATTCTTCATGCATGAGACGGTAATTAGAACTAAGGTGATAGGCCCTATATACTAAAGTTTTAATACTGTTACATTTATATATAAGTGGGGTGTGACTAAAAAAAATTAAACCCTGACCCGAAAAAGTTTTTTTACGATAAACATTTATGGTAAAATTTACATCTGTTTTCTTAATTAACATATCCAAAAATGGAATGGTGCCGTCAACTTCTTCTTCCTTTGTAAAGTTAATATTATTCAGTTGTGTATTTAAATAATCAAAAAAAGGGAGTACTTCATTTCTGTTTGAAAAAAGTAGAAAGGTATCGTCCATGAATCTTTTATAATGAACTGGTCTAAAAGAGGGTGGACAATTCTGTAGCCAGATCTTTTCATAGTGACTTAGGTATGAATTGGCAAGGGTGGCACTGAGTGGAGAACCCATAGCTAAGGAATCAGTTTGTTGGTATAATTTGTTATTAAAAAAGAAATAAGTATCTTGGGTGGCTAAATTCAGTAAAGTTTTAAATTCAGACCTGGTGAAGCCATGAAATTCGTTATTTAAATGAAAAATATCTTCCAATAGAAAGTCAATTGCATCTCTTATGGGGATATTTGTATACAAAGATTCCACATCAAAACTTGTCATAAAAAAACTATTCAAATTAATGCCTAAAAGCCAGTTTTTGAAGCTATAGGAATTTTTTATTATGTAATCATTAGTGGCAAAGGGGGTCAGAAGGGGTACTAGGAATTTTGCTAATTTATAGTTATGAGTATTAAAGGCAGCCAGGATGGGGCGGATGGGGATATTAACTTTATGTATCTTGGGGAGACCATATAAAATACCTGGGGAAGAGCCGTGAGAGTATATATCATTAAATAATGTTTTATCAATCTTATTAATTTTCAATAATTTACGTAAAAAACGGTTAATTTTTTCTTCCAAGTTAAGTGACAGAATCAATGGGTCTTTATTCAGAATTGGGGTGAATTTGGTTGTGTCGGAAATGATATCAAGAATTTTACTAATATAGTCAGCTTTATCTAAGAGGACGACACCTAAACCTTTATCTGGTTTGCAAATAATTGTTGAATGATCATTCTTAATTGATTTTAATGTAATTATATCTGACTTTGAAACTAAGTACGAAAAAATTTTTGAAGGGTTAAATTTAAAATAAAATTTCTGGGCCAAAAGTTTCATCTTAAGGGTAACTGTGATAAAATTGGGAAGGGGAATTCAACCAAGTTTTGGTACTGGTAGAAATGTCTCTGTGCTCGTCTATACCTAATGAAGTTAATATTAAATCGGGGGAGGTTAAAATTTAAGCCTAGGCCTAGTAATCTCTTTTCATTGGACGATTAAGACTTTCGATGAAAAATTAAATATATATTTATCGGAGTTTGAAGAGAGATCACTTTTATGTATATTCAGAGCTTTTAACTTATTTTCATGACGGGTTCTACAATGTTTCAGACGGTCACTCACACGTTTAGAAATCTTATTGGTAATAAACATAAAGTCTAAAAAGGTTAAATTTGCCTTCAACTCATCATGGTTAACTTTAAATTGTCGGTCTATTTTCTTAATTTCTTTGTTCTTAAAAGATATTTCATTGTTCAACAACTTAAACTGAAAACCCTTATAAATATTACTATTGTATAGACGTTTAGAAAAAAGTTTAAATTTAATAAAACCTGGAATTACACTGTATGCTTTACAGGTATTTAGGAAAGCGACGTCCAGTTTCCTCTTCTGAAGTTTAAATGTGAGGCCCTCGTAACATCTAATAGTTTTAAGCGTTGCTTGGCCATACTTACGACAAATACAGTCAATCCAGTTTCTATGGGATGGGAATTTCAATTTGAATAGGAAAAGCAATACTAGGGCCTTCCACATATTAAACTTTATTCGAAATTACAACGTTTCGGAAATGGCAATTTCCATCATCAGGTGAAAACACTATAAAATAAAACAAAAATAATTTTAAGTACACAAAATTCTATAAAAATTTAAGTGATTAGTTATTTAAATATAATATAATATATATATAGTACAGTATACACTAGAATAACTCTGTGATCAAAATCAAAGGTTTAAATATTACAAAAATTGATCATAATTAGAAAAACAAAACAAAACGTCGCCCTCCGTCGGTAAACAAACAAAGATTACACTTCAAACAAAAACAAATAAATGATTCGAAATTCTATATTAATGGGCAACTAAATTAAAATGGAATATTAAAATATTAACAGCACCAGAAAAATTCTCAAAACTCACCAGACAAGTCTCAGACATCTTCAAGTTTCTTATTATTGAATGTAAACAGACATGAACTGTGTTGACTGTTTCCGAGTTAAAGTAGCTGTAGTTTAAATGGGCCGGAATCACTATTAAGAGAGGGTTTAATGTTGTGAATGTACAAAGTTTCTAAAATATGTAGGTTGGTTGTCGAATTTGTTTGGGTTAATATATTAAAATTATTGTAGTTAAAGGTGTGGTCTTGAGTATGTGAGTGATCTCTAATAGCTGAATGGGAAGGGGAATTCAACCAAGTTTTGGTACTGGTAGAAATGCCTCTGTGCTCGTCTATCCTCACGTGGTATTGGCGGGAGGTACTGCCAATATAGATAGCATTACAGCTATCACAAGTAAATTTATAAATAATTGAGGATCGAAGAGCTTCGGGGACATGGTCCTTATGGTTGCAAAACGAAGAGATCGTGGATGAGGTTGTAAATACTAAATTAACATTCAATTGGGGAAAATAGCTTTGTAAGAGGGAGGATAATTCTTTACGAAGTTTCGTGAAAATGTGTTCATAAAAAGGTAATTTTATATACAAACTGCATTTTAAAGCCGAATACGTTAGAGGTTTGGGTGTGGAACGCGAGTTCAGAAAATCCTTTATGTACTTATGGACTAATGAAGCGGGGTAACAATTATTTTTAAAAAAATTTAAGAGAAAATTAAATTCTTCATGCATGAGACGGTAATTAGAACTAAGGTGATAGGCCCTATATACTAAAGTTTTAATACTGTTACATTTATATATAAGTGGGGTGTGACTAAAAAAAATTAAACCCTGACCCGAAAAAGTTTTTTTACGATAAACATTTATGGTAAAATTTACATCTGTTTTCTTAATTAACATATCCAAAAATGGAATGGTGCCGTCAACCTCTTCTTCCTTTGTAAAGTTAATATTATTCAGTTGTGTATTTAAATAATCAAAAAAAGGGAGTACTTCATTTCTGTTTGAAAAAAGTAGAAAGGTATCGTCCATGAATCTTTTATAATGAACTGGTCTAAAAGAGGGTGGACAATTCTGTAGCCAGATCTTTTCATAGTGACTTAGGTATGAATTGGCAAGGGTGGCACTGAGTGGAGAACCCATAGCTAAGGAATCAGTTTGTTGGTATAATTTGTTATTAAAAAAGAAATAAGTATCTTGGGTGGCTAAATTCAGTAAAGTTTTAAATTCAGACCTGGTGAAGCCATGAAATTCGTTATTTAAATGAAAAATATCTTCCAATAGAAAGTCAATTGCATCTCTTATGGGGATATTTGTATACAAAGATTCCACATCAAAACTTGTCATAAAAAAACTATTCAAATTAATGCCTAAAAGCCAGTTTTTGAAGCTATAGGAATTTTTTATTATGTAATCATTAGTGGCAAAGGGGGTCAGAAGGGGTACTAGGAATTTTGCTAATTTATAGTTATGAGTATTAAAGGCAGCCAGGATGGGGCGGATGGGGATATTAACTTTATGTATCTTGGGGAGACCATATAAAATACCTGGGGAAGAGCCGTGAGAGTATATATCATTAAATAATGTTTTATCAATCTTATTAATTTTCAATAATTTACGTAAAAAACGGTTAATTTTTTCTTCCAAGTTAAGTGACAGAATCAATGGGTCTTTATTCAGAATTGGGGTGAATTTGGTTGTGTCGGAAATGATATCAAGAATTTTACTAATATAGTCAGCTTTATCTAAGAGGACGACACCTAAACCTTTATCTGGTTTGCAAATAATTGTTGAATGATCATTCTTAATTGATTTTAATGTAATTATATCTGACTTTGAAACTAAGTACGAAAAAATTTTTGAAGGGTTAAATTTAAAATAAAATTTCTGGGCCAAAAGTTTCATCTTAAGGGTAACTGTGATAAAATCGGAATTATAAGGTTCATGATTCCTTAGAATACAAATCAATCTTTCAAAAGCACTAAAATATTTATAAAAATTAATGCGATAAATAGGTAAACAAAAATTCAGGCCTAATCCTAAAAGTCTTCTTTCATTAGTTGTTAAGACTTTCGATGAAAAATTAAATATATATTTATCGGAGTTTGAAGAGAGATCACTTTTATGTATATTCAGAGCTTTTAACTTATTTTCATGACGGGTTCTACAATGTTTCAGACGGTCACTCACACGTTTAGAAATCTTATTGGTAATAAACATAAAGTCTAAAAAGGTTAAATTTGCCTTCAACTCATCATGGTTAACTTTAAATTGTCGGTCTATTTTCTTAATTTCTTTGTTCTTAAAAGATATTTCATTGTTCAACAACTTAAACTGAAAACCCTTATAAATATTACTATTGTATAGACGTTTAGAAAAAAGTTTAAATTTAATAAAACCTGGAATTACACTGTATGCTTTACAGGTATTTAGGAAAGCGACGTCCAGTTTCCTCTTCTGAAGTTTAAATGTGAGGCCCTCGTAACATCTAATAGTTTTAAGCGTTGCTTGGCCATACTTACGACAAATACAGTCAATCCAGTTTCTATGGGATGGGAATTTCAATTTGAATAGGAAAAGCAATACTAGGGCCTTCCACATATTAAACTTTATTCGAAATTACAACGTTTCGGAAATGGCAATTTCCATCATCAGGTGAAAACACTATAAAATAAAACAAAAATAATTTTAAGTACACAAAATTCTATAAAAATTTAAGTGATTAGTTATTTAAATATAATATAATATATATATAGTACAGTATACACTAGAATAACTCTGTGATCAAAATCAAAGGTTTAAATATTACAAAAATTGATCATAATTAGAAAAATAAAACAAAACGTCGCCCTCCGTCGGTAAACAAACAAAGATTACACTTCAA
This sequence comes from Trachelipus rathkii, assembly GCA_015478945.1. Taxonomy (NCBI): domain Eukaryota; kingdom Metazoa; phylum Arthropoda; class Malacostraca; order Isopoda; family Trachelipodidae; genus Trachelipus; species Trachelipus rathkii. The sequence goes on from JABUQX010015282.1 coordinate 66,670, forward strand.
ACAAAAACAAATAAATGATTCGAAATTCTATATTAATGGGCAACTAAATTAAAATGGAATATTAAAGTATTAACAGCACCAGAAAAATTCTCAAAACTCACCAGACAAGTCTCAGACATCTTCAAGTTTCTTATTATTGAATGTAAACAGACATGAACTGTGTTGACTGTTTCCGAGTTAAAGTAGCTGTAGTTTAAATGGGCCGGAATCACTATTAAGAGAGGGTTTAATGTTGTGAATGTACAAAGTTTCTAAAATATGTAGGTTGGTTGTCGAATTTGTTTGGGTTAATATATTAAAATTATTGTAGTTAAAGGTGTGGTCTTGAGTATGTGAGTGATCTCTAATAGCTGAATGGGAAGGGGAATTCAACCAAGTTTTGGTACGGGTAGAAATGCCTCTGTGCTCGTCTATCCTCACGTGGTATTGGCGGGAGGTACTGCCAATATAGATAGCATTACAGCTATCACAAGTAAATTTATAAATAATTGAGGATCGAAGAGCTTCAGGGACATGGTCCTTATGGTTGCAAAATGAAGAGATCGTGGATGAGGTTGTAAGTCACTATGAAAAGATCTGGCTACAGAATTGTCCACCCTCTTTTAGACCAGTTCATTATAAAAGATTCATGGACGATACCTTTCTACTTTTTTCAAACAGAAATGAAGTACTCCCTTTTTTTGATTATTTAAATACACAACTGAATAATATTAACTTTACAAAGGAAGAAGAAGTTGACGGCACCATTCCATTTTTGGATATGTTAATTAAGAAAACAGATGTAAATTTTACCATAAATGTTTATCGTAAAAAAACTTTTTCGGGTCAGGGTTTAATTTTTTTTAGTCACACCCCACTTATATATAAATGTAACAGTATTAAAACTTTAGTATATAGGGCCTATCACCTTAGTTCTAATTACCGTCTCATGCATGAAGAATTTAATTTTCTCTTAAATTTTTTTAAAAATAATTGTTACCCCGCTTCATTAGTCCATAAGTACATAAAGGATTTTCTGAACTCGCGTTCCACACCCAAACCTCTAACGTATTCGGCTTTAAAATGCAGTTTGTATATAAAATTACCTTTTTATGAACACATTTTCACGAAACTTCGTAAAGAATTATCCTCCCTCTTACAAAGCTATTTTCCCCAATTGAATGTTAATTTAGTATTTACAACCTCATCCACGATCTCTTCGTTTTGCAACCATAAGGACCATGTCCCTGAAGCTCTTCGATCCTCAATTATTTATAAATTTACTTGTGATAGCTGTAATGCTATCTATATTGGCAGTACCTCCCGTCAATACCACGTGAAGATAGACGAGCACAGAGGCATTTCTACCCGTACCAAAACTTGGTTGAATTCCCCTTCCCATTCAGCTATTAGAGATCACTCACATACTCAAGACCACACCTTTAACTACAATAATTTTAATATATTAACCCAAACAAATTCGACAACCAACCTACATATTTTAGAAACTTTGTACATTCACAACATTAAACCCTCTCTTAATAGTGATTCCGGCCCATTTAAACTACAGCTACTTTAACTCGGAAACAGTCAACACAGTTCATGTCTGTTTACATTCAATAATAAGAAACTTGAAGATGTCTGAGACTTGTCTGGTGAGTTTTGAGAATTTTTTCTGGTGCTGTTAATACTTTAATATTCCATTTTAATTTAGTTGCCCATTAATATAGAATTTCGAATCATTTATTTGTTTTTGTTTGAAGTGTAATCTTTGTTTGTTTACCGACGGAGGGCGACGTTTTGTTTTGTTTTTCTAATTATGATCAATTTTTGTAATATTTAAACCTTTGATTTTGATCACAGAGTTATTCTAGTGTATACTGTACTATATATATATTATATTATATTTAAATAACTAATCACTTAAATTTTTATAGAATTTTGTGTACTTAAAATTATTTTTGTTTTATTTTATAGTGTTTTCACCTGATGATGGAAATTGCCATTTCCGAAACGTTGTAATTTCGAATAAAGTTTAATATGTGGAAGGCCCTAGTATTGCTTTTCCTATTCAAATTGAAATTCCCATCCCATAGAAACTGGATTGACTGTATTTGTCGTAAGTATGGCCAAGCAACGCTTAAAACTATTAGATGTTACGAGGGCCTCACATTTAAACTTCAGAAGAGGAAACTGGACGTCGCTTTCCTAAATACCTGTAAAGCATACAGTGTAATTCCAGGTTTTATTAAATTTAAACTTTTTTCTAAACGTCTATACAATAGTAATATTTATAAGGGTTTTCAGTTTAAGTTGTTGAACAATGAAATATCTTTTAAGAACAAAGAAATTAAGAAAATAGACCGACAATTTAAAGTTAACCATGATGAGTTGAAGGCAAATTTAACCTTTTTAGACTTTATGTTTATTACCAATAAGATTTCTAAACGTGTGAGTGACCGTCTGAAACATTGTAGAACCCGTCATGAAAATAAGTTAAAAGCTCTGAATATACATAAAAGTGATCTCTCTTCAAACTCCGATAAATATATATTTAATTTTTCATCGAAAGTCTTAACAACTAATGAAAGAAGACTTTTAGGATTAGGCCTGAATTTTTGTTTACCTATTTATCGCATTAATTTTTATAAATATTTTAGTGCTTTTGAAAGATTGATTTGTATTCTAAGGAATCATGAACCTTATAATTCCGATTTTATCACAGTTACCCTTAAGATGAAACTTTTGGCCCAGAAATTTTATTTTAAATTTAACCCTTCAAAAATTTTTTCGTACTTAGTTTCAAAGTCAGATATAATTACATTAAAATCAATTAAGAATGATCATTCAACAATTATTTGCAAACCAGATAAAGGTTTGGGTGTCGTCCTCTTAGATAAAGCTGATTATATTAGTAAAATTCTTGATATCATTTCCGACACAACCAAATTCACCCCAATTCTGAATAAAGACCCATTGATTCTGTCACTTAACTTGGAAGAAAAAATTAACCGTTTTTTACGTAAATTATTGAAAATTAATAAGATTGATAAAACATTATTTAATGATATATACTCTCACGGCTCTTCCCCAGGTATTTTATATGGTCTCCCCAAGATACATAAAGTTAATATCCCCATCCGCCCCATCCTGGCTGCCTTTAATACTCATAACTATAAATTAGCAAAATTCCTAGTACCCCTTCTGACCCCCTTTGCCACTAATGATTACATAATAAAAAATTCCTATAGCTTCAAAAACTGGCTTTTAGGCATTAATTTGAATAGTTTTTTTATGACAAGTTTTGATGTGGAATCTTTGTATACAAATATCCCCATAAGAGATGCAATTGACTTTCTATTGGAAGATATTTTTCATTTAAATAACGAATTTCATGGCTTCACCAGGTCTGAATTTAAAACTTTACTGAATTTAGCCACCCAAGATACTTATTTCTTTTTTAATAACAAATTATACCAACAAACTGATTCCTTAGCTATGGGTTCTCCACTCAGTGCCACCCTTGCCAATTCATACCTAAGTCACTATGAAAAGATCTGGCTACAGAATTGTCCACCCTCTTTTAGACCAGTTCATTATAAAAGATTCATGGACGATACCTTTCTACTTTTTTCAAACAGAAATGAAATACTCCCTTTTTTTGATTATTTAAATACACAACTGAATAATATTAACTTTACAAAGGAAGAAGAAGTTGACGGCACCATTCCATTTTTGGATATGTTAATTAAGAAAACAGATGTAAATTTTACCATAAATGTTTATCGTAAAAAAACTTTTTCGGGTCAGGGTTTAAATTTTTTTAGTCACACCCCACTTATATATAAATGTAACAGTATTAAAACTTTAGTATATAGGGCCTATCACCTTAGTTCTAATTACCGTCTCATGCATGAAGAATTTAATTTTCTCTTAAATTTTTTTAAAAATAATTGTTACCCCGCTTCATTAGTCCATAAGTACATAAAGGATTTTCTGAACTCGCGTTCCACACCCAAACCTCTAACGTATTCGGCTTTAAAATGCAGTTTGTATATAAAATTACCTTTTTATGAACACATTTTCACGAAACTTCGTAAAGAATTATCCTCCCTCTTACAAAGCTATTTTCCCCAATTGAATGTTAATTTAGTATTTACAACCTCATCCACGATCTCTTCGTTTTGCAACCATAAGGACCATGTCCCTGAAGCTCTTCGATCCTCAATTATTTATAAATTTACTTGTGATAGCTGTAATGCTATCTATATTGGCAGTACTTCCCGCCAATACCACGTGAGGATAGACGAGCACAGAGGCATTTCTACCCGTACCAAAACTTGGTTGAATTCCCCTTCCCATTCAGCTATTAGAGATCACTCACATACTCAAGACCACACCTTTAACTACAATAATTTTAATATATTAACCCAAACAAATTCGACAACCAACCTACATATTTTAGAAACTTTGTACATTCACAACATTAAACCCTCTCTTAATAGTGATTCCGGCCCATTTAAACTACAGCTACTTTAACTCGGAAACAGTCAACACAGTTCATGTCTGTTTACATTCAATAATAAGAAACTTGAAGATGTCTGAGACTTGTCTGGTGAGTTTTGAGAATTTTTCTGGTGCTGTTAATATTTTAATATTCCATTTTAATTTAGTTGCCCATTAATATAGAATTTCGAATCATTTATTTGTTTTTGTTTGAAGTGTAATCTTTGTTTGTTTACCGACGGAGGGCGACGTTTTGTTTTGTTTTTCTAATTATGATCAATTTTTGTAATATTTAAACCTTTGATTTTGATCACAGAGTTATTCTAGTGTATACTGTACTATATATATATTATATTATATTTAAATAACTAATCACTTAAATTTTTATAGAATTTTGTGTACTTAAAATTATTTTTGTTTTATTTTATAGTGTTTTCACCTGATGATGGAAATTGCCATTTCCGAAACGTTGTAATTTCGAATAAAGTTTAATATGTGGAAGGCCCTAGTATTGCTTTTCCTATTCAAATTGAAATTCCCATCCCATAGAAACTGGATTGATTGTATTTATCGCAAGTATGGCCAAGCAACGCTTAAAACTATTAGATGTTACGAGGGCCTCACATTTAAACTTCAGAAGAGGAAACTGGACGTCGCTTTCCTAAATACCTGTAAAGCATACAGTGTATTTCCAAAATCGTCCAAGTAATGGGAAAAATGACTTGTCATTTATTTTTCAATAAAAACAGTGCCTTTCCCTTCGTGGTTGGCTCACTCTCCTTGTTAAAGGAGTGCACATTTCCTCCTTTAAAAGAGTTATTGACCCTATTTTTTGAGGATCTCCTCTTTTCATTTGGACATTTTCAATTATTTAATATGCTTTCAAAAGCTTCATATATATAATAGATATATATATATATATATATTATATATATATATATATATATATATATATATATATTATATATTATATATATATATATATATATAATATAGTATAAATTGTTGTAATGTTTTATATTGTATTTGGTTAAGCGTTTTGGAAGTCATGGGATCGAAAGCTTAAAGAATCCTCTAAAGAAGTTCTCCTCCCCGATGAAGGGCAACAAGTCAGGTTAGACGTGAACTTTAATTATATATATATATATATATATATATATATATATATATATAATATATATATATATTATATATATATATTATATATATATATATGCAATTTTTTTGTTTCTACATGGACATTGTATTTGATAGGTGTACCATTTAATTTTTTAACTTATGCGAATCTCCTTAATAGGTTTTCGTAAGTTTTTTCAAAATTCTTTGGTTTATGGCTGTTTGTCTTC
>JABUQX010015282.1:77500-80000 GCA_015478945.1 Trachelipus rathkii
GTTGAAGGGAAAGAATATGGAGTGTACTCCTCCATTACAGAGAGAAACACCTTGGTTATGCTCTCTGAACACTCCGAGGGACCCCTCCCACCTCTCTCACCCCTCCCACTAAATCAGTAGTTTTTTCACGGGAAATCAAAGAAGTACGACCGAAAGTTCGACCAGTTTGAGGCCCGGAGGTATCAAAAACGTTTCCTCGCCTCGGGGGCCTTTTCTACTGAAGACTTGAAGAGATAGAACAGGATACAAATATAGGAAGGTGATCGGAGGAACCCAGAGGAGGAAAAAGTTTGACAGAATAAGGGGAAGGATTGAAGGTTAGGAAAAGGTCTAGAATGTTGGGTTCATCTCGAAGACGATCGATCAAGGATACGAGTAACTAGCCGCACCAACTGCTCGAGGTCATTCTGTATAGAAAAGTGTTAGGCAAGTTGAGCTGTATCTTGAGAATTAGAGTAAAGCCATTGGCGGGGTGAATGTTAAAATCATCAAAAATTATAATTTCAGGGAAAGGTGAAGAAGTGCCTGGAGTGCCTTAGGATGTACCCTAACACTCCATATATGCTCAATGCATGGGTGGTAATCTCAAAGCTTCGGATGCGCTTCGCCCTCCCCTCATATATATATACTATTACTATATATATATATATATATAATAATTATATATATATATCTATATATATATATAATATTATATATAGTATATATAGATATATATATATATATATATATATATATATATTACATATAATATATATATATAATAATATATATAATATATATAGTATATATAATATATATATATATATATTATTATCATATATATATATATATTAATATATATATATATATATAGTATATATATATGTTATATACTATAAATATATATATATACAGATATATATATATATATATATATTATATATATATCACATATTTATAAAAAATGTTATTTTAAAAATAAAATAAATATTAAATATTTAATTATAATTAATTATTTAAATATATAGTATATATATATATATACTTTATATATATATAAATATATATATATATATATTATATATATATATTATATATAATATATATATATATTAATATTATATATAGTAATATATATATAATTATTATATTATATATATATATATTATATTATATATATATATATATATATATATATATATGCCAAACTACATAGGAAAGACTACTCCTTAGTCTTGTCTATTCTGTCATAAGCTTGAGATCATAAAAGTTTATCTCTATAGAAACTTTGGGAAACATTTGTACCATACCCCCATATTTGCGAATCATTCTCATTCACTTCAGAAAAATCTTCCTATACTAGGATTTCAAATTTCAAGATTTTTTGGTATTTGAAGTGAAACCTGATCTCCACTTCTTTGGAATCCTTATAATATTTGGCACACCAGCGCTCTCAAGAATGAATGAAAATTTACACGAAATAATCTTTTATACTGAAGTAGATGGTTTGTCATCTTAAGTGATACTTTTCTATATACTTGCATTAATATTAAATTTCTCCTATTTATTTTGATATATAAATAACTATGTATATACTTTTATAAAAGTATTTATCTTTAATTCAAAATTTTGTATAAGAGTTTTAGGATAGTCCAAGCCTTGATAATTGGTAGACGTGTAATTCACCGAAACTAGTCGGATTAATAAAATGTTTAGATTTGTGTCTTGGTCATTTTAGCCATTATTATTATATATTATATATATATATATTATATATATATATATTATATTATAATTATATCTATATAATTATTATATATAATATATATATATATTATATATAATATAAATAATATATATATATATATAATATAATTTTGTATATAATTAAATATAAAGGATATTAGTTTTTTCAATTAAAAATTATTTATTTATATAAATTAAAAGAAATTAAATTATTTAATTTTAAAATTATTAAAGAACCGAAATATAACAAATTTTTTATATAATATATATAAATATATATATAATATATATATATATTATATATATTATATATATAATATATATAATATCAGTTATATATATATATATATATATATATATAGTATTTATATATTATATATATATATATATTATATATATATATATATAATAGTATATATATATATATTATAGTATACTATATATATATATATATATTATATACTTATAATAATATAATATTATATACGAATATATATATATTAATATAAATATATATATTAATATATATAATATATATATATACATATATTATATATTATATATATAATATATATAAATATAATATATATACTATAAATATCTAATATATATATATATACTATATACTAATATATATATTATAACTATATATTATATATAATATATATATATATATATATATAATATATATATTATAATGTATATATATATACTACAAATATATTATATATATATAACTATACTATATATATATAATATATATATATAATAA
>JABUQX010015282.1:85000-92558 GCA_015478945.1 Trachelipus rathkii
TATGTAATAATATTTTAATAATAACAATAATAATAATATATTAATAATGTATAAATATATAATATCATATAATAATATAAATATAATATATATGTATAATATATATTTTAATAAATAATATGTATATATATATGTGTATATGTATGTAATATATATAATATATATATGTAATATAATATATATATATGTAATAATATATATATTAATAATATGTAATAATATAATAAATTGTGTTCTCTCCAAAAATATAGCAAAATATATATTTTATATATATATATATATATATATATATATCATATTATATATACTATATATATATTATATAACTTGTAGCATATATATATATAATATATCATATATATATATATATATATATATATATATCTCATCTCTTTCTGATCAACTATGACTAATATAAATCTGGAAATACCCAGAATTCAATTAAACCCACATCTCGTAACTCCAAATAATATCACAATTTATACATAATATTCATATATAATTACACAAATTTATACTAACCAGTATAACAATTGTAAATGATATCCCAAAATAATTTGCATTAAAAACTAAGACTAGTTCTCTCAAAACTAAAGAACCAAAAATCAAAATCTTATGTTTAATTATCAATATTCAATAGCAGAGTATTTATCATTATAGGTTTTATTTCAGGTTTTCATTTGAGGTATATCTTAAAAATAATCATGGCATTTTGGACTTAGATAAATCAAGGAGCACTTGGGGACAGGTGGATAAACCAGACACTCCGAGAGGAAGAAAAGTTATTAACAACTAAGTGTTTAGTTTAGCATTATTTTAAAATCCGAGGTGGAAAGGGTTTTTATTTAACTCATGGATCCCGTCCTACATTTATATAGGATTTAATTGTAAGTGCTGAGATATAGTTAGTTTATATTAAATCATTATAATATCAATAATAATAATAATAATAATAATATAATAATAATATGTATCAATAATGTGTATCATGTAATAATAATAATAACTTTTAATAATATCTTGATGTTAACTGATTTAGCTGGAATACTTTGAAATACAAAGATTTTGTGGTGAATGCCTTGTTTTTATTATGTTTAGACATATGTATGTATATATAATATATGTATCATAATAATAAATATTATTATATGTATATATGTATAAATATTATCATTATATTATATATATAATATAATGTAATATTATATATAAATAATATATGTATAATATTAATAATATATATATATATATAATAATATTATAATATAATAATAATATTATCTTTATATATATCTTATATGTGTGTATATAATATATGTATCATCATATATGTGTAATATATCAACTTATATAATAATAAATAAGTATGTAATAATATAATATAATAATAATAATATATGTAATATATAATAATAATATTAATATATAATATATATATATCAATATATATATCTATAATATATATAAAATATATAATATTATATCATAAAGTGTATATCATAATAATAATAATATTAATATCATATTAATATATAATAATAATAATAATAATAATATAATATATATATAATATATATATATAGATTACTTTGTCTTATTAATTTCACAAAAACATTTTGACATTCCTTTAAAATTATGTGTAAAAATATTTGGACTATCTTTTTATTTAAGTGCTTCATTTTCATTGTCCTTGTCTCATAAAATGGGGTGGAATGTGGGGTGAGGGGCTCAGAGATAGTTTCTTTAACTGACATTTCTTTGGGCTTTACTCAGGGTGGCAAAATATGTAATATTATTATTATTGACGAACAACTTGAATACATATTATAACAATTTTATATGTGGAAACTATTTTAAAAATGTGCATTTAAAAGGAGAATCTTGAAAATGTATATAGACTTAATAATTATAATGAAAGAAAATCATTCACTTAATGCTATGGGGGGTATAAAGGCTTGTTGTTGCTTGTTGGTATTTATTTTATCAGCTTTTTGTTTATATTTTTTTATCATATTATTTACTTTGAATGGATAAGACATTTTACAGTTGGGTGATCCAGTGTTGTGATGCAGTTGTTGTGACTTCCAATCTTTATTATCAATCATTTTATTACCATTTATTATTATTATTATTAATATTATTACTATTATTATTAATGTATTATAATCAAATAATATATTAAACTAATAATATCATCTTATTATAATAATATTATAATTATTATTATTATTATTATATTATTATTATTATTACTATTATTATTATATTATTATTATTATTATTCATTATTATTATTTATTATTATAATTATTATTATTAATTCTTATTATTGATAATTATTATTATTAATATATATTAATATTATTATTATTATTATTAATATTATTAATATTATTATTAATAATGTTAATATATATATATCTTATTATATTATTATTAGTAAATGTAATCATCATTATTAATATTCTCAAATATTATTATTCATTTTAATATTATATTTACTCTTTCTCATATATATATATATATATATATATATATATCATCATATATATATCATATAATATATATATATATATATCATATATATATATAAGAACATTAGAAAAAGAAAAGTAAGAAGCCACATGGGTTTTAATAAAAGTTTTCAGTCAACCTACATCAGACAAATCACCAAATATTGCTCATGTGATCATAAGCACCCTAGACACTTTCAATATCTTACATAGTATACACGGTCTAAAAGCTTCAAAATTCATAAACAAAATGCATTTTTTACCACTACAGCTTTAGCAACTTTATAATATCATAATGCAGTTTAACCTGCTTTAACTACTGTAACTAAAAACCCATAATTTGGCTTAGTCAAAATAGCAATATGATACCCAAACAATCCATATACCTATGATCTTTTTCTTATGTTTGCAATCGAATTCACACTCAACATCCTCTTATTGCCAAACAATTCCAAATTATAAGAACCTTATTACTGAATGAAAGCTTTCTTATATAAACAGCAGTTTCCCAACCATTAAATTATTGCTATTCTCCCTACAACCCTGGTGATAAGTCCCGGGATATGGTGTCCTTGATAAGATAGTCGGGCATTGATTCTTATCCTGGATTCTTATCCCGATTAAAAACTAAAGAAATTCATTACCTTTTTCAATTAAAACTATTTGAAATTTAATGTACTTCAATTATTGAAATTCGTGGCGATCTCGTATTATGTAATGAATCTCTTATTTCATATTCATGTAAAGGAGCACAATCATCCTCCGTTCTTTAGTTACAGTTTTCTTCTCTAGATGTAACCTACTTTCTCATTTCTTTTTCTTTCTTTCCCCTTCGTTATCGATGTTTCAGTTAGTCGTTTACTTTTTAAACTCTCTTATTGGTTCAGCTTTTACCGATTTTGAACAATCATAATCTCAGGTGCAACACATAACACATCACATCATCACACACACACACACAGCACACACACACACTCACACACACACACATACCACACACACACACACACACCCGCCTACACACACATACATATATATATTAGTATATATAGTACGTTGTATAATACTATATATATATATATATTAATATAGTATAGTATATATGTATATATATATATATATATAATATTATATTAAATTATTAGTATGGGTGTGTTGTATTAAATATTTGTAGAGCCGTGAGGTTTTAAAATATTTTCTTAAGAAAAAGGAAATAATTAGTGATATAAGGAATTAGTTTTTTACTATTTAAATTGATAGTGTTTGCCTTGCACACTTGATTTGCTTTTGTTTTTAAAAAAAGAAACTTAAAGAACCAATTATATATACAGGTAAATATATACTATAGTATAATATATACTATAGTATATTGTAATTTGTAATATATATGATTATATATATTATTAGTATATATATTATATATATATTAGTATATTATATTATTATTATATATATATATGTAAATATATATAAGTAATTCTTTCCTCCTATCCCCAGACTGGGTTGGAGGTGCATGCAGCATACCATGCAGTAGAACTTAGAAAATGTAGTCAGACAGATCATGACGGCAAGTGTTAAAAGAAAGATTGCCCCCGCCTTTTACTGCGACCGGCCTTTGAGTCTCCCAGTGAAAAAATGTCCGCAATCAGAATAAATTCCGCCGCTGAGGCTTCAAAGCGAAACGTGTGAAGTAGTCCTCACGGTGTGGGTATCTCGTCCGTTGTAGGGTTCTTCCATTCTGGGCAAGCCCACAATCATACTCCCTTTACACAAAACCCGGTCATTCACTCCTGTTATGTCTCCTTTCTTCTCCGCCTCTGACAGAAACTTTAGATTCTCTCGCTTGAGGCATAGGCTTTATGGCTGACTCAACCCCTTTTTTGCTTTGGTCTCTCCCAGCCGTCGAGTTCCCGAACAGCACTTGACCTGTCGACAGCTTCCTCTTGACCATTTGAGCTATCATCCATCCTTTCGGCATGACCTAAACCATCTGAAATGTACTCGTCGTTTATTCTTTAATTTACACTCTTCTTCACACCACGCACAACTCCTAATGCGTTCATTCCTCATTTTATCAATTCTTCCATCACTTAACACGCCCCTAAGATTGTCCATTCTGAACACTTTGTACCTTAAGTTGTATTACAGACTTGAATAGTGTTCACACATCAATATAGTTAGCTACAGGCAACAAATACCTCATGAAAAACCCTAGCGCGTCTCAAAAATGTAGTGCCCTTCATCATTCATCGGCAAAGGCTTTAATTCTAGCCAAGCCACTCTTACTAACCATTCCACAACTTCATTAGCCAAGCATTCTGTCTATCTTCCGTTCCTCGGTTTCATCCAACATTATATCTCCACACACTCATTTAGACTCAGACATTTGTTCCATGTTTCCCACCATTTAAAAACAATTTCCTTAACAGGACGCGCTGACTCTCTTTTCACCCCTACCATAATTTTCTCTTATCTACATTTTACTTTCAAGCCTTCTCTTTTGACTCACGGCCTGCCAAACCCCTATACCTAGTGCCTTTTCTAATTCTTGCTTCTAGATTCACTAACACAAAACGCAAATGTCAACTGGCGATACAATAAAGCATGAGGCACCCTCCAAATCTTCTTTTCCATTCTCTTCATGTCTAACACCTATCTCAGCATGCCACCCCTACCTGCTAATTCATTCATAATTTTCATCACATAGTTATGAATTATAATAATCTAGGGAGAACATCAACAAATTCCCTGCATCACAACGCTAATTAAGATTAAACCTAATCACTTTCAAGCTCCGATTGTATTTTCTTACATTCACGTTTCTCTTGATCGTGCATAGCATCTTTTGATTTCCATTCAGAAGCCAACCACCAACACCATATGTGATCACTAACGAAGCGGTCATACTAGAGCTTCCCATATTAATCGTTGTCATAAGTCTGCTTGCGAATACCATTAAGAAACCCAAATACAATTTAAATACTTTGCTCCTCTGCTCAATTTTCTGCAAATCATCGTTATTTCAATGTAAAAATTTGATCCATACCAACTCTGCTACCACTTCAAAAATGCACCTTGTTCTTCGCACCAATCAGGTCTTCAGTCACTCGACGTACTCTTGCTTTAAACCAAAATTACCAGCATATGTCTTCCTTACAAGCACTCAATAATAACTAATTCGCCCTATTAGTTCTCTACAGTTCCTACTATCGCGCGGCTTTTGTGACGGGCGGTCAGTATATAAGGGTACTGATTGAACTACTGTGCTTTTTCTCAAATCTCTCGGTAATTATAGCCTTCTATTAGAAGCGTTTTGTTTACTGCAACTTCATAATCCTTCTCAATCACCGTCGTCCCCTTCATTCTTTATCATCGTTCACCAGTAATTCCTCTATGCTGCAGTATTTAGTCTTCATCTTTCTCACCCTACCCATCGATACTTCCTCTCTACTAATTACCTCTATCTCCCAAAGTTATAGCGGTATTTCTTCTTTTCAGTCATGCAAACCCACATAACATCAGCTATCGGCCTTTTCGATTAGTGTCAATGTTATGTTCAGATTTCGAAGTGTCCCTCCTCACTCTTCTGAACACATTTCATGCAGTTACGAAAGCAACTATCCCTTCATTATTTTCTATGCCAGATTCCCTTTGCTCTCTATTTTTTTGATACTTTCACGGCTTTCTTCCAGGAAGGAAGCTTCGCTAATTCTCTTGTTAATGCAGCTTCATTTGCATTCTTGCCAAAACTGTGTTCATGGTACTCTGCAATTTTTTTCTCGTTACGTATTGGCACTTTTTGAGTCTTGCCTTTTTTTTCCTGGCCTTGCGTATTAGGGCCAATACATCTTTTCTTTTGAGACCTGGTATCATGTTTTATTTAGGTAGCAAGTTCAACCACGCCTCTTTGCTTACATTTTGAAAGCCGCTTGCGATGCGCTGCTCTTCATTCCTACGCATTTCACTGTTGAGGTATGCTTAACTTCTACTTTAGCATACACGATAGCTCTCTTGCACTACTAACAAGGCTTTCTTCAATTCTTCGTAATCTATTTGCTAGGTTTATCTTGTTCATATTCAAGCTGATTTATTTTGCAGTGCTCTTAATATATTTTCCTTATTACGCTTGTTCACTAACTTTCATTCTTAATCTTGCCCACTCCCTCCCGTTAACTCTTTTCTCGTCCTCCAAGTTTCCACAGCTAACTTAATCTTACTATAAAACAACGTAAGATGTCCTCGTAATTGCCATTCCCTACCTATCAATACTGGGTCGGGAATTTAAAGCACTTCGTGCACATTCTTTCAACATCCATGTCTAATTCACGACACACAAAAATTAATACTAGCTTTTCACTCCGATTACCTATCTTTAGTTTACACACGGTACTGCTAGTATGGCTTTATGAAAGTACTTTCTTGTGTCTGAAGGTAAAGTATTAGCTTTTCACACATGTAGATAATCTGCCTCGAGGCTCTGGTCTTCCCTCTACCAAGAGAAACCATATGCACCGGCACTCACTTAGCATGGTCTCATTTCTCCCTTGTCGACTCCAAAATTTACCGCTGTTTAGTAGCGTTCATTTTCTTATCAGCGATTATATCCAACCATGGTTATAGATCGCACGTAACGACAATCAATCTGAGAGGCCGCTTACCTTGCACCTTCTAATCTTAAGCAGCCTATTCAGAGTTATCTGCAGGCAGGAACAAATTATGCGATGCTCGGTCTCAACATCACTCGTCTCAGATGGACTCCTAGTTATCGTTGTGAGACCGACCTAATAAAGCCCCGCCACCGCCGCCCCCCTTTTTGACGCTTTAAACTTAAATTTAAACCAGTTAGGACATTTACGGTACTGCACGTACTAACAAAAGTCGCATCCTAATAGCTGCTTGAACGCCCATGCTCATTGCGATCAAAATCAGCTAACTTACGCTCTTCTCTCTCCCTCCTCATCATCCACTCGCACTCATGCACATACAGCATTTCACATGTCCATCACCACTCGTGGTTTCCCTTTCATCTTTGTTTCAGATACAGC